>VZTD01005593.1:0-26906 GCA_013397725.1 Rhagologus leucostigma | reverse complement strand
CCCAGCGGCCCCCAGGGGTCCGTGAGCCCGGCCCGGGGCGGCCCAGCGGGGCGGCCCCTCAGCCGCCCTTGAACCAGCCCTTACGGCTGTCCTCTCAGCCATGCTCTACAGCGGCCCCTCAGCCGTCGACGGAGCAGCCCGTAGGTGTCTCCCCTCAGCCCGCCTCAGGGCGGCTCCTCATCCCTCCTCAGACCGGCCCCGAGAGGTCCGTCAGCTGCCTCAGGCTGTTTTCAGTGTCGCCGAGAGGGTGTCCCTTCAGCCCCTTCCATGTGCCCTGAGGGGATCCCTCAGCCCAGCTAGGAGCGGGTCCTCCCTCAGCCCCCTTCAGACCGGCCACGATAGGCGGTTCCTCAGAAACCTCAGCTCGGCCCTGAGGGGATACCCCCTCAGCCCAGCCCAGCCCAGCCCGAGCATGAGGAGGTTTTCCCTGTGCCCACCTCATCTTGGCCCTCAGGTGGTCCCCTCAGCCCGACTATGAGGGGATTCCCCCTCAGCTCACCTCAGCCCCGCCGTAAGAGGGTTCTCCCTCAGCTCACCTTAGCCACGCCCAGGAGAGGCCGGGTCTTACCTACTCAGCATCGCCAGTGCAGTGGGACCAAGTAATGATTTCCCTTTATCTACCTTTATTATCTTCAGCACTGCACAATCACACGGGTGNCGCCGCCCCGGCGGGGGCCCCCCCGCCGCAGCCCGGGCTGCTGCCGGAGGAGCCGTCGCTTTCCAGGCACATCATGGGCTGCGGGAGGGAATTTAGGCGTGCGGGAGCCCGGGCGGGGTGACCGACGGACGGACAGACGGACAGAGAGAGCGAGCGGAGAACGCTNCGGCCCTGAGGGGATACCCCCTCAGCCCAGCCCAGCCCAGCCCGAGCATGAGGAGGTTTTCCCTGTGCCCACCTCATCTTGGCCCTCAGGTGGTCCCCTCAGCCCGACTATGAGGGGATTCCCCCTCAGCTCACCTCAGCCCCGCCGTAAGAGGGTTCTCCCTCAGCTCACCTTAGCCACGCCCAGGAGAGGCCGGGTCTTACCTACTCAGCATCGCCAGTGCAGTGGGACCAAGTAATGATTTCCCTTTATCTACCTTTATTATCTTCAGCACTGCACAATCACACGGGTGGGCGGAACTGTGAAGGTAGCTGGAAAAAAAAACAACCCACCAAACAAAACGAGTGGCTCTAGCACTACCGGCTTGTACCCAACAATGACCTCCATGTGGGCTGTGCAGGCCCACCCTCAGATGTGAGTTTCAAGAATACATCTGTACAAAATTTCTCGTTGCCTATCCTGAGTGCCCAGAGCTGTCTCCAGTCACACGGGCTGGCAGGGAAGGGACATTGTAGTGCAGGGTGAGGGCACACTGGGATGTGCCACCAACCTCGCAACTTCCTGCTTGGCCCCAGATGATTTTCCTACTGCACAAAAGTAGCTTCACAAACAACACACATCTTCAAAGGAAGTAAAATTTCTTTGGAGTTCCCCCCACTGCACACAGTTCCATCTCACTCCCTATAAAGTTCCACCTTTGAGCTAAGAATGGCCAACAAACATTTAATTTCAAAAGGAGAATCTTCAAAGAGATAAAAGTGTTCACAACCAGAGTGGCTCCAGCCTGTCATACCTGTCATAAAACTACAAAAGGTAACTAAAATAAATAAAGAGAAATAAATACAGAGAAATAAAAAGACTGCTGGAGAGCCAATGCATGTCCATGAACAGCATGTTACAATTTCAGATTTCTCTCAGTTTGTTGATCTTACCTAAGAAAATGTGTCATGATTAAAGCCTTTGTCTCTGTGGTATTTAAACAAATTCCCACTGCCTTTCTCTGAGGAACACAGCTGCTCGCAGCACAGCCCGTGTGTGTGTGCTCGGCATACCTAGCTGTGTCACACCCTACCCACCGATGACACCAGGTTCAGACTATGCCAGAAATCTGGTGAGATACCACCAACATAACCCTCAGGATGCTACCAGAGAAAAGGGCACTTTTTGGTGAGTCAGCTGAAATTCAGGGCTGTTTGTGCAACACCACTGAGGAAAAGAGCAAACACCGTTTCCGGTGATATGTGGCACTCCCAAATAGTGAGAGGTGACTTTTTAACATTGGGAATGGGTCTGCACAGATGTTCCAGAGTTCATTTCAGTAACAGAAACAACATATCTGGTTTAATGATAATGTTCAGGTTGACTTGTTGAAGTCTAGGGAATCATTTTTTGCTCCATAGCAGCATCTGCAGTTCAGATGTGACTATATGGGACCAGTTATATTGACAAAAGTGCTTATTCACATCCCCACAAATTTCAGAATTCTAGTGGTGTACTTAATTTGGTTAAGTGACAGTGCTCACACATTATATAGCCCAAAAGTAAACAGAAAAACCCAACCAACAAACCAAACAAAAAACAAACCAACCAAAACCGACAGAAAATGGTTGAGCTGAAAAGAAGTAAAAGAAAGAAAAAAGGAAAGGAAAAAAATAAGAAAAAAAAAGGGAAAAAAGAAGTGAAATGTCTTCACAAGGACCACCCAGCTTGCCCAGCGGTGGAGGCAAAACTCATGGGTTTTTTAACATATCAGACATATCAGGCACTAAACATAGCTGAACTGCAGGTTCAAGGAGTTCCACAGAGCAGCCAAAGTGTCCAGGAGCCCTCAGATACAAATGGTCTGCTCCACAGTCTATTCTACTCTATTTTTCTCACTGCTTGGTCTACCCCAGGCTCTGCACACAGAAAACAATGTTCAGAAGATGTCAATGAGATTAAAAGATAAGGTAAAATTAAAGACCTTAGTCTTTTGCATCAGGTGGTTCTCCTGAAAGCAGCTAAGAAAGCACAGTTTTCTTAAGGAACGGGTGTTTAATTTCATTTTTTCTTTTCATTTAACCAGTATCAAGCACACAAACACAGCTAACACTGAAGCCAAGGGGCTTAATGCACATTAGAATAACTGCCTAATAAGACTGGGGAGTGACTTCTCCAAATCTCCTCAATCCATCAAATCCCCAAGAAAAGAAAAAACCATCCCAAACACCAACTTACTATTAAAGGTCAACATATATGTTCCAAAGTTCAGGCAGACTTCTGATGGCCATTGAACATGGAGCAGTGCAGGACCAAGCTGAAGGAGCTTGCAAGAGCATTCTTTTATTTCTGATGCAGAGAGAAGTTTCAGCTCAGAGACAACCACAGATACAGCACAAAGACATTGATTGGGCAGTGAGTTACATGGACACACAGGGTCTTGCAGCCAACCCTAACACCTTCAGCTTTACATGGAAAACTCACAGACAAACGCAGAAGATGCCTGTGCATCCATGTCATGAGATTTATGTAAAGGGAAAGCAGAGGGAACTGGAAAAACTGTGATAGAATGGTCTTTACTGGCAGGATGAATCATATAACTGAACTACTTTTAAGAGGAACAGCACAGATTCTAGCTCAGAGACATTGCTGGGCTTGGCTGTTACAGGGTGTTGAGAGGCAGTTTGATTACACAGTGCAAGTTCCCACATGGGGAGAAAAATGCCAGTTTTAAGAGCTCTAATCAAGGGGGGAAAGGCATAGCAAGAACCAGAACAATGCTGAGAGCTGGAGTTAGAAAAGTTCTAATGAATCATCTGGCTCACATTTGTTACAGACTGAATGTCCTCTGGAACAAAATGCTAAAGAAGGAGTGTATTCTCTATCCCTTTATGTCCTTTGATACAGGTTTGATTGCCTTTCTAGAAAGTGCATTATTGAATTCAGCATGAGCTATTGCACTGCCTGCAGAGAGAATGGGCTGTAATTTGATGATATAGGAGGTCAGGCTAGGTGGGTTAAAGTCCTAGCCCTGAAGATACAAGTTCTTCCTCTGCTTACCAAGCACACATTTTCTGCACCTACCTCGGTCATTAGATTGAGCTGGGAACAGCCCCTAGGAAAGCACATGACAACCACCTAGTCTTGAAATGGTGCCTGCAAACCAGGAGTGTCCACATAGCCCAGGTGATAAAGATGGATAGCATCTTCCTAGGTACTGGAAATACTATGTTTTGTCTAAAAGCTAGGAATCTCCTTCATACTGGGGTCACTACGAAGAGGTGTGTGGATACATTGAAAAGCAAGTCTGAACTCAGCTAGCTCATCTTTCTGCTTCTTCCACATTATGCATGTCATCTCTGCTCCAAAATGAGCTCTGGCCAGTTTCTGCAGAATTGAGCTAACAGGCACTGGTAAGACTGAGAGAATCAGAAGCCTTCCTGGTCTCTGAAAGCCCCTCAGCCCATACCCCATCACTGTCTGGTCCCAGTGGCCACAAACACAACGCTGTCCGGGTGAGACCAAAGCAAACCAGGCACTAGTCCTGTGCTGAGGGAACTTTGTAGGCATCTGGCTGCGTATTCAGTGAGGAAAGAACAGACTCACTTGTTAGTAGCCCTGCTCTCTCCCAGTGCAGTCAACAAAGCTTATCCCTTCAGGGATTATTTTCTTCCTTTCAGTATTTTGTTAGTATCTTAAAAGCTTGAAAATGTTTATTTTAGTTTATCCTAGTCTGCACTTATTGATTTTTCCTCATCTCCAGAGTTCTAGAGAGGGTCAGTATGAGCACAAGTGCTTCTGTTTGACAACAGCTGTAACTTATCTTTGAGGAAACAAACTCACGTTTGCCAGTGCACCAATATTAACTTCAGTGATATATCAACTCCAGTCCAGTAGCTGGTCCAGGGGCTATGCCTGGCCTGCAGGAAGCTTATGACCAGACTCCCACCTTCTCTCCCAAGGAGACATGCTGTTTGCATAGAAGAATAGGGGGTTGGACCACCTGTGGAAGGCAAAACTCAGATGTGATCTCTGTTGATAACCAAGATGGACCTTACCTAGTTTAAGCAGTTACTACAGGCTGAGGAACTGGACCATCAAGAGAATATCACATTGCCCTTTTAGAAATAATGGAAATTATCTCTAGCTCAGCTTGTTTAAAATCCAGATTTCTTTTTCCGTTAATAAAAATCTTGGAAAAAAACCCCACTTTTTTGTCTTCAGAAAGTCACAACAGTTTCTAAACCAGAACTGTCAAAGGGCTGGAGTCACCCTGAAGTAATGCTTTGCCAAAATGTACACCAGTGTAGCCACTACCATTATCAGGAGCAGTAACTGCCTGCAACAGTCTAACATGTTGAACTGTAAATAATTATGACTCAATGCTGTTATTGTCCTTTTCCTGTGTCTTGTTTTATCTGATTCAAAATCAGAACTCAAACACAGACACACAGAGACACACAACTTCTCACTTAAGAAAAACAGAGCTACACAGAATACCACACTACAGGATCACAAATCCTAGATTTTGACCTATCCAGATATAAGCCTTAAACTGACCAAATTCCATGAAAAGTTGTATCATCATGTGGTCATCAAGGCTGTGAGAGCAAAACACGGGACAATGACACAACTGTCTCTAGCACTGTGCATTCTTGGGCTTCAAACAAGATTGCAGCTCTGTAGAACAAGAATCACAACCCTGCAATTATACACCTACATTCCCATTATGCCTATGGTTATCTCTTGGCTTCGTTTTTCTTCATAAATTTCTCAGCTGAATTAACCTGTGTTACTGACACTTGATATTACACAGTAGCATTTACAAGCTCATCCAGCTCAGAGGTTTCTTGTGAGAGATGCTGTACCAGGGAGATGTGACAAAGATAAAGCAGCTCTCCCAAAGCAGTGAAGGGGGATATACATTAGCATGTATCTCCATGTTTTCCAGCAGTCGCTCTTTTAGACAGGCTCTCTACTCTAAACAACCTCTGGAGACCATCCTCTGGATCTCGCTATTTAGTGCATTCAATACTCACTGATGTGAATAACCTTCTGGTCATCATCCATTTCCCTCCACATTCGCATATGACACGTCTCACTGAGGTGAGCTCTGGACACTGACCATGACACCTCCAGAACAATTTCGTTGAGCACAGAAGCTACGAACAGTGCCCCAAGATGCACAGAAGTTTTAAAATCTCTCAGAAGCCAACTTAGACTTAATATTGAAAGTGTAGCAGTGTTTTAATTCCTTGAATTAAACAGAAACATGAGGGAGGCAAAGACAGTGAATCAAAAGAAAAATCCATGAACAGAAGCTGGCATCCCCAGGCCCAGTTCTTTTCTGATCCTCACACTGTTGTGCTTGAAAAGATAAATTGGATGCAGACGAAGCTGTACTTGCATGAAAACATTTAGCTTTTGCAACAATACAAACAGCTGTTCTCACCCTCCACTACAATCCTACATAAATGCTGGAATATTTGTGAAATTTTCAGTTACAACATTTGTATAGTGTCCCAGGCTGCCTGGCATAGAATAGCTCTTGCCAACCAGAACCAAATTAAAGGGAAAAAACAAACAAAAAAAAACCCACACCAAAAAAACCCCAAGCACTCCAAACAACCCTGTTCTCTCCACTCCCAGAGGCAGTTGGTACCGGAGGCAAACACTGCCACTCTCCTTTGTGATTTCTTAGCAAATGGCCTTTGATGTTTAGATTTGTTGAATGCCATGATCCATCTGTAGAAGTCCTGGCCTTCATTATACTCTGAGGAATCTTAATGCTCCAAATAAATGGAGTTTGTGGTTCCACCTCAGGTCCCAGCAGGGACTACAATTACTAGTATGCCATTTTTGGCAAGTTTTGTCCCGTTTGAATGAAGGATGTAGACTCTGAACTTCTGCCTCTGCCCACTGGAGGAGTCGGATTCTGCAGATGGTAAGATGCATCTTTGCCGTTAGTCCCACTTCTCAGAACAGCCAAATACTTGAGGTCTGATTAACTAGCATTTAAGAACCCAGTGTGGAATGGATAGCTACAGAAATAGCATTCTTGCACTACCCCAGTATTTTAGGAAGGGACTGCCAGATCCATGTGGGAGCAGAGGAATCCCAAAACAGTAAGGACAAACCCAGCAGTCACCAATTCATAAACAGCTTCCTGGCATCTTACAAAAGGGCTCAAGCCATGAGAAGGGGATCCTTGCAAAAACAACATTAACAGAAATGGTTCCGCTGCTTTGCTTTGCCCACATGAGGACAGGTAAAAGATGAGGTCACACAAAGTGGAACAGGCTGGAACTGTACAGCTCTAACTGTGTGGTTTACTCAATTGAACTGACTTAACTCATTTCAAGACCAAATTTCCTCAAGCAACTTTGAAAATTCTGGATTAATACTGGCAGCTGTAATTAGGGCTGAGCATTCATTATCCCAGACATTGTCCCCAAAATTACAAGCCCAGTCTCATAACATCATGTGCTTTATGTTACTACATCATCAGGATCACTCGAATTTATAGGGCTCTAAGCAGACTGAAGCATTTTCAGTTAAACAAAATACATTTATAACCTCATCATCCAAAGGGTCAATCTGGGCTTTCTGAAGAGGGGATTATTTTATTTCACACTTAGTAATATTCATGCTTTTCCGCATTTACAGTGAAGCCATTTGGTTTACAATAGGATATTGGGAATGCAGCCTTCTAGACTACCAGCAATTACATCCTGGGACTGAATGGTTGCCTGCAATTCTGTGGGACAGGACTTGGCAACCAGGTAGATAGGATGGAAGGAACCAGCAGTTATTCGTAGTGGTTCAACACTTAGTTCAACTGTTTCAAGCTCTGAAGTCCACACTGGTGACTGATTCACTTGATCAAACGGAACAGAACACACAGGGGTTGCTTCACTGGTGGATTGCCCTGCCCACCTTGTAAAGAGACCAAGAATATCTGTCCAAGAGCTCTTTGTGTATCACAGCAAATTCTATATCACAAGCATTAAAATAAAAAAGAAAGCAAAAGAAAGGCAGTCCTTCTTCAAAGCCAAAGTGCCACTCCAAATTTAGAAAGCTGAGCTAGGTTTCTACCCAAGGTAGCAGTGGTTGCAGGTGCTAGTGAGATGCTTTGAAGGGATCACAGTTTGAATGTAGACAGGATCAGGGAATTTAAGAGTAATTTGAGAAAGAACATCCAAATTATTCTCAGATCATTCATGTCTTAAAAGGAAAGAGAAAGAATGAGGCTCTCAATCCACTGCCTGGGTAAAGTAGTATAGGGTAAGGAGTAGGTAGATATGAACTTACCTCTTACAGAATGGAGAGATAAGGGAAAGAAAAAAAAATTAGATAGATGCTAAGTAAAGGGATGTGTGCTGCCAATTACAAATTTACCTGCAACTCTGGACATTATTAGCAATTTCTATTTCTTAGTGCAAATAATCCTGTATCCTAATAAGAGAAGCTTTAAATTTGGCTTCATTTTTGACACCAAGGGGAACTGATCCCATAACTAAACATTGGTTGTGATTTGTGTAGGTATGCTTATATCTGGGTCATCTTTCTTGTATGCAAACAGAATATAGCCAGTGAGTGCTTGGTGTTTTAACGGGGACTGTTTCACAAAGCTGAAACAATCATGAGTTCAATTAGTCAAGAGAAGGGTTAGAGAATGGTAACAGTCTAGAAAGCCACTCACTGAGAAAGAGGCTACAAAAAATGTACTATTACCATAGAAAGGACAAATTTTGATAACTTGGAATATAAAAATGAAACAAATTGATAACAAAGCAAAAGGACACAGAATATTCTGTAAGCAATATTTTGGTTTTCCTGTCTGTTTTAACATAAGAGCAATGCTTACAGCATACTGCATCCTCATTAGCTAATAGGATAGAGCTGCCGGCAGCAGACCGTGCTGCAGGCTGAAGCTACGGAGGCCTAGACAGAACTTCACAGGTTGTAAAAAAAGCTGGATGAGGGTGCTCTGATTTGCTGACACGAGACTTGCTGATAACTGGTCACAGAGAGAACTTCCAGGAGCCTGGAAGGATGCTCATGTTGTGCCAATATTTTAAACAGAAATACTGGCCTGCCAGCCAGGCATCAGTCCTGAGTAAAATAGCGTAAGAGTTGACTTGATTAATAGAAAAACGGGGGGATCATATAATTAGTACCAACAAACAAGTGTTTATTAGAAAGTAGAACTTGCCAAATGAATTTGGTTTTTATTCTAATGGGATCAAAAATTTCCTTGCCTGCTGAATGGTATCAGTGTCACTGGACTGGACTCTTCCGCACTTCACTTGTTATTATGTGACATGCTGATCAGGGAACTATGGCAGCTGAGACTTACCACAACACATTAAATGAATTAAACCTGGCTATACAACAAGTCACACAATAGAAGTGGGGATATTTTACTAAGCATAATTCTGAAGGAGTTCCTCAGGAATTTCAGCTGTTTTCTTTAATATAGTGTTAGCAACAAGGGAGGACACAATCAATAACCATGTCCCAACGCTACAGCTTTTAGTAAATGAGGACAGCAGAGCTCACTGCTGGAATGATGTGGGTTGCTTGGCCGGTTGGAATGTTTTAGTGTCTAAGAACATAGATCTGAGTCTTACAGCCAAAGGATCCTGCTTTGGAAAGCAGTCCCTTTGGAAAGGTGACTAGGCTGACAGCAAGAAGCCCAAATCTCAGGAGTTCCCAGCACAGAGCTGTAGGGAAATGGGCTCTCAGCACTGGAACTGGAACAGGCAGCAAGTGCTGTCACTGTTCAGTTGTGGTGTCACATCTACCCCAGACACTGCAAGTGCAGCTTTGTTGACTGCCACTCAGGAAGGCTGTTGATAAACAGAAGAGCACTCAGGAAACAGCTGCAAGAAAGATGAAGGGGCTGGGAATGATGTTTGATAACAACAGATTCAAGAAGCACACATGGGTTTGCATTTTTAGGCCAATGGATGATTTGCACAGAGGTTTTGTGCATGTACGTAGGAAGACTAATACAATTGTTACAGTTGTCTGTGTGACAAAACTGTAAAAAAGCCCTGACCAGCTGGATACAAACAGCAAAAAAGGCACATGTTTATTAGTAACAAGGATAATTAGCTGGAGCAATTCACCAGCAATTGTAGCAATTCTACTTTACAAAAAATTATTCAAGTCAAAATTAGGTATTTTTCTAAAACCTGTGTAGTTCAAACAGGAACAAAATTTACAGAAGTCTACAGCTAAAACATACAGGTTATCAGATTAAGTAGGCAGAAATGGTCTCATCTGCTCTAATCATCTGTTTTTAAATAGAGACAAATTCAAATATATATATATACACATATGCATATGTATGTATATGTACACACACACACATATATATATATAAAATAAGAATAAATGTTAGGGCAAGTGTTTCTGTTTGTTCAAATGCTTTTTTCTTTATAAGTAAGTGCAAAGATAGAAAAAAAATGGCTTTAACTGCAATGGCAAGTGGTGCTACTGAGGAGCATAAATGCCAACTGTTCTTATCACTTATCTATTTCTATGCTCATTGCTGCAAAGCATAATGAACCACAAGTGATATGTGGCAAGAGGGCAAGGTTTGTAAGCTTTGCTAAATAACAGAGAATTACAAAGTCAGAACAAAGCTAGAAGGCATTGCTTAAGTGCTTAATTCTCAAGAATAGAACAAACCTCTCAGGATTGCTGTTTCCAACTAGCTCTTTTTAGCAGCTAGTTCTTCTAAGATGTATATCAGTGTAGCTACTGCTCATTTGAGCTGCTGGAACAGTTCAAACCTCATCCTGGAATGTAACCTGCCGCAAGACCAGTCACACAACCACACAAGCCAGGTAAAAGGTACAAGGTAAACTATATCTGCACGTGTAGCACTGGAAACTGTCACTCTCCTCCTGTTCAGGGACATCTGCCTGAACACCTGCAAAACCCTACTTCGCTTCAAAGCACCAGATCCCAGGCACAGTTAAGGTAATGTAGCCTCTGACAGATCAATTCTTGCCACATTGCAGTTTACTACTGGGCGTTCACTAGCAGACAACTTCACTGTAAAGAGGGCTGGGCTGTATGTTGGAAATACCCACTCCAGCAGGAAAAATATTGTAAAGTTTCCAACCTGCATCATTTCCTAAAATGACTCAAGCAGCAATATTCACACAGATGTATCCTATGGCATATTTTACAAATTCCACACATTCATCAGTATAGTTGTAAAGAATATTAAAAATAAAACCTTTGCAAGCAAGGTCCATGTCTTGCAATGGAGGATCTGGTTCAATGCAACTGTAGCTCAAGTTTTCCTGCCATTCATAAACTGCACAAACTGCCATCAGCAGTTCCTTTAATTGAATTAGAGTCAGGTTGTAGAATCAGGAAACGTATTATCTACTCCAAGGGGATGACGATCTAGGCATGTGTTGTTTCAGAATGCGTACGTTCAACATTGGTTCCCAGGCAGGTTTGAAAGCATTGAAGCAAAATGTGTACTGGCCTGAAAGTTGCCCTGTTGTCCCAAAAACCAGAGGTAAGTGGCCTTTGGCAAACACTGGTGGAGATAACCAGACTCCACCTGAATGCTGCTTCCAAAAAAAAGTTCAGTTTCCTGCCACCTATTATTATCTCTTGACAGCACCTGGTGCTTTTAATGTCAACTTGCTCCGCTGTATCTGCATTATCCTTCCATAAAACATGGGGCTAGAAAGGCCTTCCAGACCTCCATTTTCTAGAATAAGTTTCTTCTCTCCACAGCACCAGTTTGGAGACTCTTTTAAAGTCTCCCTGTTCTGATGGTTATAGATATTTATCTTGTTTCAAGACCAAGTTTATGGCTGGCCCAGTCATACCCTTTTGCTCTTTGACTTATGCTATCCTTTGGTTTAAAAATATTTCTCTTCCTGTTGTTCATTCCTGCAGTGTATTTATAGATGGTAGACTCTTTCCTTCTCTCATCAAAGGGGTTTCTAGGGTTACTGGGAAATTAATAACCTTTTTTTGCACTTATTTCAGAGCTAAGTATCTGCAAAGCTAGTTAAGACTTCATTCCTGCTTTGTACAATATATTAATAACCCCTCATCCTTCCCCGATTACCAGACTGTAATTGCATTTTTCCCACCTGGCAGGTCAGATCCAACCTTTGACTGGCCCTCCCATCCTTCTCCCCCATCTGATTACACTTGTACGCCATGTACAGCTGAAATCTCTCTCGATCTGTGGACTCATAATCACATGTTTTGTCTTGCTGAATTGCATCCACCTCAATTCCATTACATTTTAAAATCCTCCATTAAAGTAAACCAATACAAATATTAAATAATATCACATGTATTGTTAGGAACACCATTACTCTCTACCCTCATCTCATTTCCATGCTGCCTGGTTTGTCTCCCCAACCTGTATGGTTCTATTCTCAGAGGACAAGTCTGTTCAAACACTTTTTGCTGCTATATTCCAGTTCTTTCGGAATGCTGGAGTGAAAAGTGCTATACTTGGGCAAGAGTGCTATACTGGTAATAATTGTACAACAGCTGACAAAGAAATTCCAGACCTTTATCCATATTCAAGTATGTTGGTTTCCCTAATCAGTTCTCCCTTTGAAACAGAAAATCTGAATCGCAAACTTACTTTTGTTTATCCTTACAGTTAATTTAAATAGAATCAATCTTTGATCACCCCAGCTAGCATAATGTTTTTCAGCAACCTCTTTATCATATCATTAACACTTGGAAGAATCATATTTGAAGTTGTATCATCCCTTCTTGATTCAGGCATATTTTGATGAGGAAAATCTATTAGATATTATATCCAGGGCTATCTGACCTCGCATTGATGAGCATTTGCTCTCCAGTCTATTATCTGGGAGGTTTGTCTTTGTGTGATAGTCCCCAGTAATATATGGCTCTTTAATAACCCCACAAAGATTTTGCCCAGATATCATTCTGATAAAAGAGAAAAGCCTTCTAGCACCAACAGGCAGAATGTTTTATCCATGCAATCCTTCATGGTTCCTTGCCACCTGCCTTGTCCTGAGCAAAGACAGAAAGGGAAGCAGTTGTCATGCTTGGAATTTTCTGGATAATACAGATGGATTTCAGAGAAGTAATTTAGACAAAATCTGAGTTATAAGGAAGATTGAGAAGTTTGAAACCACACCACAGAGTCAACCTTTTACGCTGGAACAAACAAATAACAGGGCGCCTGCCATTAGTTCTCTTTGCACAAGTGTTAGACTGTGCCCAAGCCAGACACCAGCCAGAAAGGAATAGCTGGGAAAGCTGATTTTATTATTCATTCACAAAACATTTTCTACCATTATGAAAAAATAGTCTCAGTGATACCCTTGAATCTGAATCTCCAGCTTTTGATTATAAAAGCAAAACCAAGGCCTTGGAAATACTACTGTTGAAAAAAGCTGCCACATCTTTCTCTCTGAAGAAGCCACAACTTGTTGAACTGTGAAGTCCTTCACAATACACAAGCCACAGCACTTTTATTACCACAAAGCAGCTGGCCCTTGATAGCACATGAATGTGTTGTGGGTTTTCTCTTCCATAAAAATATTTTTAGCATTTTCCCTGATTTTTGGTGGACTGCACTCTCTGAGGAATAGGTGGTGGAATGAAATTAACTTTCTCACATCTGAGCACCATGGGAACAGCTCTGCCCTCTGCATCCAGCCCATGGAGAAGTGTGCCATAAAAACAACATCGCTAAGTAACTGACTTAAATTGCAGCTTTCCTCCCAAGCACTTGGAAACATCCTCCTCCCACACAAACATGGTAGAGCTGATTTACAGCTTGTTTGGATCTCACAGGTAGGAGCTGATTTACTTTTGTTAGTTATCAGCAAGAGGGTGAGAAAAACTAGTTTTATAGGAGGCAAAACCCGAGCTGACTCCAGGCCATAAGAATGCTCTGCTCCATCTAACCAGCTCACTGGAGAGGTGTGGTTTTGGCACAGCATCGGGAAAAATCATACCAGATAAATAAATGCAGTTCTGACAGATCCCTGGACAAGCTGCTTCACTTCCTTTGTTTCTCCACTCAATAGGCACCCAGCCAAAGTACCCTCAAAGAGATTAGACTGACCATTTTGGTGGAAAAAAGGCAAAAAATTAGGCCAAATGAGTGCAAGGCTTTGCACAGATAAACCCACTGGAAGGCTCGCTTGTTCACAGGCACTTCAAAAATAAATTAGTAACATCCCTTTCAAGGTCCAATCAAACATCTGTAGGTCCAAACAAACATCTATAGGTTATACCTGTACAGTTCTCACGCTGACAATTTCCAGCTTATCTATGAGCATTTCCAAGGGGAACTCAATGTCTGTAATCATCTTTAAAGTAAGGCAGAAATACTCAAGCATGCAGTCAGTCCCAATATGATTCTAGGTGGGCAGTGAGTTACTCTGCTGGGCTCCAATGAGTTTGAGCAGCTGGAAAGCATGTGACTAGGAAAGCTCCCTCCACAAATTGATATAACAGGAGTTCCCTCAGATACCATATAATGGCTATGGAGACATCCCAGTGGCATTTTAATTCCTTACATAGGAAATCCAAGGCTAGAGGACAATTTCTTCCAGAATCATCATCTAGGTTTGCAGAAGGAAGGGATCCCTTCAGAAAGGGTGTGCCAGCAACCTGACTTGTCCTTCTGGTCCTTGAGACTGGGAAAGAGCTTCAGGTCAGGTGTTCTGCAATGGGAATGTATCTACTCATCAAGTGTCAGGCCTCAAACAAACAGCTACAGCTACAATGACATGGTCTGCTTTGTGGGGAGGCAAAACACTGGGAACAAATCAAAGCAAGCTACTTCCATGGGACTTGTTGCAAGGACAAAATATTTTATAGCTACAGATTTATATGCAGGAGCAGAGTAGTAGACAGGAGTTTTAGTTAAACTATTTGAATGCTTCATAAAAGAAATTGCAGGAGAGTCACACAATGTTTTGGATGAAGCAGTATCCCCTCAGGAAATGATCCATGAGAGCTGCTCCGGGGTCCCAGTGGAGGAGCGCCATCGTCCTGGCATGTGGAGGAAGGGGCAGGGTCCCGCCCTGTGGGTATTTGAGGTAGAACAAGCCCAGGAGCACAAATATTTCTGTCACTGCAGCATTTTTACCTCACTGAGCAGTCTGGTAGCACTTCCAGATTCTTCAAATTGCCGTGAGGCATCCAACTAATTTTCTATGCTTCTCTCATAACCGAGTTCATACTGCAAGCCTGGAAACAGAGCTAGACTCCAACACGTCCATGCTGCCCAGGGTTAAGTCTTCTCCTCACACCTTATATTAAGCACATTACAAGAAAGCACAAGAACGTGCTCCCATTTCCTAGTGGCAGCAGGACTTCAACATAGCTTGCAAAACACTTTGCATGTTTCCAATTGCAGGTGCAATAGAAACATTATTTACCACTATATTTTCCTGGCATCTTTCCTAGATCTTCCACGGAGCAGATGGAGAATGAGCAGCACTAACGCTGAGCTGTGGGTGCAATCATTCACACATGCCTAATACTCCTCTGAGTAGCAATCACTACTTTCAATATGGAAAAGTGTGCTTACCATCACTACAAGAGCCAGAGCCCTTCCCTTGCTCAGCAGCCCAGAAAACACTGTTCACAAGTACTCCCTGGTCATTTGGAAGGGGCTCCTTGCTGCCACGAGCTCAGAGAGACCAGGGCTGAGAGTTACAACACAGGAGCAGTGATGAGGAAAAATATGTGAAGTATTTTCCTGCACCCCCAGGGGACAGGTCACAGTTCTATTAGCATGAAGCAAGAGAAAAGGGGGGGAGAAGGCTTTGAGTGATGAAATCAAACCACCTCATAGGGCAAAGGAAATGCTCTGTTTCTTGCAGAACAGTGTGAGCAAGCAGATGCATTAGAAGTGACAAATCTCACATTCCCTGCGATGCTTCCTCACCTTTCATTTCCCAGCTCCCAGGAGGTGAAGAGCACGTGCTCTGTACATGATCCAGGAGTGGTGTGTTCAGCCTGGGGGGGCAACAGCAGGTGCAGAGCACACCTTCACAGGGAATGTTCTGCTGGGTGTAACCGTGCACTGCCCTCATGGCTGTGCTCAGCCTGGAACACAAGTAAGGTTTTCCTGGATTAGGCCAAATTTCTTGTAAAAAGTGTCAGAACAAATACAAGCGAAAAAATACACAAAGAAATTCGAAAGGATTTGTATAGTGAAATTTGTATAGTGAAGCTGTTACACCAGCTCAGTCACAGCAGTTTAAATGCATATCCTGGTGAATGCTGGCATTCCTTTCCCCTGTTTACTGGGTTCCCAAAGCTAACACCTTGCAGTATTCTGGACCCACTGATTTTGCTGTGGCCATCCCAACCAGGCAGGCAAAGAGAATACCAGTCTCTTCCGGTTGAGCTTCATTGTCTCGAAGGACAATTGTGGGAACAAACACCTATCTGACCTTGAGAGAGGCCAGTGCAAGACCTGTTCATATTCTCTGCTTCCCTTCCCTCTTTGCCTCCTTCCAGCCTTTGAAGGCTCAGGTGACAAACTGACCTTCAGCAGGGTCCCACATTCCCGTATAACCACACCACCGTGCCTGCTGCTTCTGAGGGCAGGCAGCCCCCTCTCCTGGTGAAGGGCTACCTGCATCTCCAGCTCACCTATGGATACAGTTCCCTAAGGACCAAGTTTCCCAGTCCCAGATGAATGGGAGTTCATCTGACAAGCACGGACTGACTTCTCTACATATAACCAACAAGCTCCAGACGAAAAGCAAAAATAGGAAAAAATTAGAAGACAGCATGTAGTAAATCTTTCATCAAAACCAGATAGCCCTCACCCTGCAGTTCAACCAGGCCAGTTAGTTTACAAATATTCCTTCTAGGTGAAGGAAATGCTTGGAGATAAAAGAGGTGATGAGTTATCTGCATTTCAGTCAGCCCTACTGGATGATGGGGCCCCATTCTTCACACACACAGTGAAAAACTATCACTGCCACAGGTGGCTCTGTGTGAACTGAGAAAACACAAGGTGCAGTAGGAATCCTCACATGGCAGATGGGGGCTGTGACACAGAGCAATTAGAAGACATGCTAAAGGTGTCACTGTAAGTCTGTAGCACAGCAAAGGACTGAATAAAGATGTCAAATACCAGTGACACTCCTATGCTTTCCTCGAGGGACTATCTAAAAATCAAGGCTATAAAAATTCACCTAGGTGATACAGGCATGGATGAAAATACATTGCCTGGCAAATTCTATCCTTACCTCCATTTTTCAGAAGCTCTCCCCATCCATCCCTTCCCTGACCTCTAGTGGCTTAGGCTCTGTTCAAGGAGAGAAGACTGACTAAGCTGAAGTGACAGTTCTGGCCCAGTAAAATGCAGTGCTTCTCTACTGAGAATAAGTGTATAAATAGGAACTGAATCCTAACCACCTCCAAATGACATTTCGAACTTGTAGAGTTTGAACTAGACAAGCCTGGTTTGCTTTTACTATTTGTAAGCCTGTTCCCGCAGAAAGCAAAGAAGGCTTTTTAGAGGAAATATTAACCTTGGCTTAACCCATCCTAAGCTCAAGCACATGCAGGTTGCTAAGGGATTGGTCTGTTCCTCCTGCAGACCAAACATGGGAGGGAAAGAATAGAGAAGGTGCCTTACAAACCCAGTTAACACGGGGACAGAAGCTGGGACAGTCTCCCCAGAGACATGCACCAGCAGAGCAATAGCCAGTTCAAACATTCATGTTCCTGCAACCCAGACGTGGTTGCCTATGAAATATTCTTGCACAGGTAAATGGATGAAAACATGGCATGCTTTAATTTTGGGCTTTGGGTGGAGGGTGCCATAGACACATAAAGTCCTGTTGGCTTCTGCAGGGATGTATAGGACACTTTATGAAGTCTGGATACTTTATGAAGTACTAAGACTTGAACCAGAACATGCCCAGTATCCAGTTTCTTTGCTCAATTAATGCACTGCTTATAAATACAACTACAAGGTCATTGTGCCTTAGCAATCAAAACTATGTGGCACAAATACAGACATGCCAACGTGTGGGAAAGATTATGGAAGAAATTGACTCTCTGCATTTTCTAACCAGGAATAATTCCACGTAGTCAATGGCTCATAAGTTGCTATTGACTTAGAAATGGATTTCCCATAATCTCCTTGTTCAGAGGATGTAGTAAATAGCAAGAGAAAAGTGGGAAAAGGAATCTGGAAAAGATGTGTTATTGCTCAGTAAAAGACAAAGGAGGTCTTCCCTGTTATTTTTAACTCCAAGGACCTGCTCTCCTTTCCACCTTCAAGTCTGGAATTTCAGCCAAAAAACAGATCCCAGACTACCTTCAGAGCCCTTCCAGGTGGTGTCTAAAACATTAAGATATCAGCAGGAGTCCCTGCACGCACTTGTCGGTAATGCTAAGAATAAAACCATTTGCAGGATTAAGATCCGCTTGTGAACAGAAGGAGAACAAAAATTTTCCCCTAAATTTATTTGCAATCAGTTTTTCAAACTCTCCCTGTTCCTGGCATCACACAAGGTTCCTTGAGGTAAGTAGAAATTATCTTCCACTATGAAATACATTTTCTGATGTCAGAATAAAAGAGACATGGGTGGAAGCTGATGCAACAGACATCCAGTTTGCTTTGAGCTGCACATTAGTCACACACCTGCAGAACATCGAGGTGTCACACAGGATGTGGCAGGTACCACTAAATATCACATATGTAAAAAATAAATCATCCAAGCTGTGGGCAGAGGGTGCATGGAGGAGTACAAAGTATTCCAGCTTTCCTACAGAAATTAAAAAAATAGAAGCGTTGGTTAAAACTGTTAGTTTTACAGCAATGCAATTTATTAGTCTGCCTTCATCCATGAACATTCCCAGAAGAGATTGTTATTTTCAACTTTCTTCCACCCAGCCCATTGAGATGGGTGAGAGCAACCATATTCTCCTCAAAGCTAAAGTTTCTTCCTCATAAATTGATCCTCAGCCCAGGTTTGCAGAGTGGAAGCCAAGCCAGAGCCATTCAGGCATTTGCAGCTGACATTATTCAGATCTGTCTTTATGCTGTGACCATCCTGGAACTTTCCCTAGCTCTTGGATTCAAATCAACAGAAACTGGCAACTGCCCATCAGTCCCCATTCCCTCTCAGAACTGCCCTGTATCACATGCAGAAATTCTGAGATTCACTTCCCTCTTCCTAAAACTTATCCTGCCATTGCTTGTTGTTGCAGGGCTGGTTTGGCCATATGTGCCTTTTGAAAAGGAAAGACTTGTATGTAAGATCAAATTAGATTTTGACATGTGTCCAGTTTTCTGCTACTTTTTTTTTCTCAAGACACTGCTTTGAAGCAACTAAAATTATTCATTTGGGTTAAAGGTAACATCAGTTGATTTTATTTCTTTTTAGATATCTGTGACTCTACTGAGGGATGGATAGAAATGTCACCACTCTAAAGGCCACTCACTGACATATGGCCCAGCTGCCAGATCCATTCCCTGCCGTATCCACAGTACTCACATTACACATCCCTCCAGGGCAGGCCCAAAATTTGACCATAAAGCCACAACTGTCATGTGTCCCTAAGAACACAGAAAAAGACAGGTCACTGCAGGGGCCTTTGGTCTCTGAGGAGGCACTGCTGAACAAGCAGTCCTAGGACAGTCCAAGGACATTTTGTGCTATGGAGGGGATGAGCTTCAATGGCACCAGTTAATGGGAACATCAAATTTGTTTCTAACTTGAAACTGATAATCAGTTTAACCTTGAATATTCAGGATACATCACCCACACCTACAAGAGTTCAGCATCACTCACAGCAGTGGCCTTTGCAGGAGATTTAGGGTGTGTCTGTACACATTTAAGTAGCAGAAGATATCTTGATTTCACTAAGAAGATGTAGAGAATTAGATCAGTTAATGCCGCCAGTAAGATTTCACCGCTACAAATTACCATAGAGACCAAAGTCTGATCCAATCATCACATCTACAAAAAGGCTCTCACCGGTCTCATTCTTTAAAACCAGAGAGGTTCCCTGAGACTTTAGCTAGGGATTTTCCTAAATGCTCCTAATGGGAGCACGTATGTCAGTCATTAACGCTTTAGAAAATACCACTTCTCACATGCCATTGCATTTTGTTACTAAACCTCAGCCTAATTTTCTTACTGTTATTTACACAGGGTTCATTACCTTTGCCATGGCCCATGGTGTGATTCTTAAGGCTGTCCTTTGCAGGGCCAGGAGTTGGGCTTTGCTGAGTTGTGAGTCCCTTCTGGCTCAGAATATTCTGTGATTCTCCCCTAGCTGCTGTCCAGCTCACACTTTTGGATGTACTTCCCCTCACAAGCACCCAGTGATATTGGTGTCCCCCCACTGTAGCAGTGAGGCCCAAGCCATGTTGAGCACATCTCTGCTGTACTGGGGAGGGACTGAGGTGCCTTGGTAACTTTGAACAGGGTTTAAGAGACTCAACACTATCCCATAGGAAGGGTGTGGCAGATAGGGTTTCTCCAAGTCCCAGGCAAGTGACTGCTTTTATTATTTTTCTGCCATAATTCCTTGAAAAAAAAATCTTGGAGGAAAGCCTACTGAGTCCATTGGGGAGTTTTCCAGGAGGAGATTGCTGTCAGCTTGGATGCCACTGTGGGGATACTGCTGTTCTTACACATCTACAGCTCTTCAGCACGCTAACACAGAAAGAGACCAGATGCAGAAGTAAGAAGGTAGGAACAATTTTCTCCTCACTTGTCTTTCTCCTGGGGGATTCTTATTTAGATCCATTCTGTCATGATTGTTTTGGAGTTTAATGCTAGGAAGTGTTGCGGTGTGTGGTTTCCTGCGATGGCATGGCATGCCACAGCCTTCCAGGAGAGCGCAGAGGGGGTCTCTTGGGGATAGCAGCTATGCCGCATCCCATAGCCTCTTCCAGGCTGCCTCCCCCATGCTCCAGCTAGCTGTAAGCCCCACAACACGATGACGATAAAGGAGGTGAGAAGGCTCCCTGCATGGGGACTGCCAAGGGTCTTTATACCATGGTGATAAGCCGATCCCCAGAGGCAGAGAGCCAGCACACAGCTGGGTCCCCCAGGGCAGAGACAGGCTGGTGCCCCAAGGCAGAGAGCAGAAAGAGAGTGACCACGTGGCATGGGGCCTCGGGTTTATCTGGGGAAGAGGGGGAGTGGAGAGAGCACATACGGATGAATGGTCTCAGGGCACAGGGGCGGCACATGGGCGGGGCCGGGGTAACAGAACCAGTGGGAGAAACCTGAGGGAGTGGCCAGGACCAAGGGCGGGGAAGGGAGAGTTACGTGGCAAGGGCAGACAATCCAGCAAGGAAAGGAATGGGGGAACACACCACCACAAGTAAGAATAAATTTAATTGCAATCTTGATACTCCCTCTGATATCATAATGGACACATGTAAATAATTTGAAGGGAATAATCTTTTTCACTCTACTTTCCCATAAAAGAAGCCAATGAAGGAAGAACCGTCCATACACTGGTGTTGATAATTCATGCTCCAGAAAGGTGCTTATTCTATACCAGAACACCCTGGACTAGATTGCATCCTCAGTAGTGTTAATTTACATTCCAGGCTTCCAAACACTGGATTTGGGATGTCTTGCAGCAAATGTTCCCTGTGGTCACTTTGAAGTAAGTGGTACCTAGTGATTATTTTTCTTCCTGTTTTGATAAGACGGGTTACTCCAGGTATGCTGCCAATTCCCATTCATTTCTCTTTTACCATCTGTTTCTGGTAACTTTTGTGTGTGCCAGACACTTTGGATTTTTATTACCCATAGTTAATGCACCTTATCTGGGAGCCTCTCCCTGCCTATTCTCCCCTTTCTTTCTGTCCTGAGCAAGTGGTAGTGGAAAGGGAGAGAAGAATGATGCTGTTATCCACAGGATGCCTTGACCTACCATCACTTAATTAATAGAATCTGCATCAACACATCCCGATATACTATAGCAGCAGTTATTAACACAATGGTTGTATTTCAACAAGTTTACCTGTTCATGAAGTACTTTTGATTGCCCCTCAATTTTGTTGCTCACAGTTGTAGTCCACAATCTTCCCACAACACAGGAGCTTCTTTGCATTTACAGGGAGATGCATAAAGTGGACTCATCATCATCAACACAGAGGAGACCTAAAGAAATGTTCCTCTTTTACAGTACTCAAGCCAGGATATCTTTGAGACAGAAATCAACTCCATGGCATGATTTTCTGTACTATGGAAGGATGGTTACAAAGACCTGAGGAATTATTAGCCCAACAGAAAAATGTAATATGAAAAAAAAGAAAGTGATCTGAAACAAGGCTACTGGATCCACACAAGTGCTGAAAAAAGGCTGGGATATCCCACCACAGATGGAGCATCGGCCACTGACGGTGACCTTGCAGGCAGGGCATGTTTGGCAGCTTTGTTTCAACCCTTAGGAAGGAATCTACAGAGCTGTTCATATCTTTGTGCTGGCTGGAAGAGAGCCCAGTAAAGCAGGGGCCAGTCAGGGGTACTAGGGATGAACTTAGAAAAATAAATGCAAAAGAAATACATGAAAAGCTTCTTCCTATATGTAACCTTACTGCCAGAGTTACAGAGCAGAGTTATCCCACTGAGTGTCTGGGCTTGAGCTGACAGCCCATGCACCAAGTTGCTCCGTCTGCTCACAGAGTGAAGGAACACTCCAAGACAGCAAGAAATGCCCCTCGGATTCACATCTGACGGAACTTCAGCAAGACCCTGAGATCACTGCAGAGGTTTAGGTTCTGAGCAAGCTGCTGATGATGCCACAACAGACATCTTTATCTTTCAGCAAAACTAGTGTGCAGACAGCCAGTGGAACTGTGGCATGTAGTAAAAAAATAAAAGTAAAAAGAAACAAATAAAAGGAAAAGGTAGGGTTACATTTACTGGGTGAAAACAGCTCATACAGCAATTCAATTCCAGCTTCTCTTCACCAGTAGTCTACACACTCATTTTCACCCCACTAAAGATAAACAGAAACATTGCCATCACAGAGCTTTACTCTGAAAGAAAGTGTGCAGAGAGCTACTGGTATGACAGCAGATTTCTCCTGACATTTTGTTTTGATATCTTCTGTGTACTTAGTGACAGATCTGACAGCTCTTCCTCAAGAAGTTTTCACATAACAATGCAAAAACAAAGAGTGAAATTTACTGTTTGTTACGGATTTCTGTTTTGGGAGTTTTTCGTTTGGTTTTTTTTTCTGCTTACAGCAAGCAGCTGTTTAGCAAAGCCAGCTGCAAGCCATGAAGCCCATCCATTTAACTCCAAAAAGAACATTTAGTATTGCAAGGCCCTTAATTATTTCGTGGGAAGTCACAGCGAGGATGCAACTACCTCGTACAGGTGACAAGGACACCTTACCCTCAATAGTCACAGCATTCCAGACTTCCAAAACCCTCTCCACTGCCCAGCAATAGGATTCTCTTAACATCAATGCAGTTTTGCTATGAAGTGAAAAGCACAATTTACACACCAAGAAATATTGATCTTTCTTAGGAAAATCCTTCAAGTCTAGTAAATGACATTTAATTAGATGGGCAGAGGAAAGGCAGAAGTAGTAGTCTGCACTGAGAGAAGAGAACAGAGAATTCCTGCCTGGGACAAGGAATAAGAACAGTACGAGGACAGTTGTTGTCTTTTTACTATTCAAATGGAAAAAGGAGTAGGCAGTAGGGAAACATCAGTGAAGAGGACCTGCTTGACAGACAAAAGCTCTAGAGCCTGTGCTGGGGTTACGTGTGGTTCCCTGGTCAGAAGGACTCTGCCCTTCACAGGAGAAGTGAATTAGGAAAAAAGTAGAAAGGGAAGCCATAGTTTGCTCTGAAGGCTAAGGCAGGAATGATTCTCTTTTACTCCACAAGGAGCACAGGACTAGCAAGAGTTCCTCACCCAGGCACAATGCAAAGATTTACAGAAGACATGCTGTGGGAGCTAATCAGGGGTTTGTTAAAATATGTATGCGCACTAAATAAAATATCAAGTGGTATAAATACATCTCTGTCCCAGTTCACTCTGCCCTGTCAGGAAAGCACCACAGTCTATACAGCTTCACAAGGGCTTTCTTCTGCATGGCACTGAACTTCAGTCCTCAGCTCTTTGACTCCTGACAACCACATGTCAGACATCAATCACATTTTGGTGTTTCTTTGCACATCTGTCCCTGTTAAAGTCCTAGGATTGCTTCTGAGTTTATATTATTTTGTAGCTCTTTGCTTTTAAATTCACCATTATGAGCCAAACATGCAGACTCTAAATAGAAATCTATTTAGTTCTCTGGTTTCCATGCAGTGGGACTTACAAAAGCACCATAACACAGCTCTGCAGCAGGGTTAGTTTAGTCTCTTACCAGGTGAAGGTCAATAAACATTAAGTAACAGCACCTGCGAGTGTCTAGCTGTTCCATTTACCTCTGTACCAAGGCTTATGCCATCACAGTCCCCATACACACAGATGGGATTCACCTCTCCTGTGCAGTCTGATAAGTAGCTACTGAGAGCCACAGCTACTGACACATCACATCAGTTCCTTTTGCAGTCCCCACTTCTAAAGAGGGGCCAAAGCAAGGCTAAACCAGCTCTTACAGGTCCCTCTTGGGCACAGCTGCCACATGTCCAGCCTTTTACAGTCCTTCCCCGTTCTCTGGCCTCCTTAGGGCACTTTCTGTGCCCTGTCTGGGGGCAAATTTCTCTCACTGCCAGGCAGGAAGCACAAGTGCTAGCATGTCCTCTGGAGGGAAGGCATTGTGGGTTAACAGTTCACTTCCACCAGGATCCTTTAGAATTTTTCAAACACAGGTTATTTTAGGGTTCTAAAACAATTATTGTTTAGTTTCTTTTATGCTGTATGGAAAGATCTGGGCAGAACTGCATCCTCAGCACACACTGTCCTCTTTCTCTGATGCCGTGCCTTCTTTGGCACACTTGAGATTCCAGCAAAGTCCAGAGATTTCTGACATGATGTTCTAGCACCGGCCACCATCTATCCCTTAGGACCAACAGACTTCTACCCACACAGAGTGAAGCTTAGGCATGTCTTCATAAACACATTGGGGCAGAATGGCAGCTTTCGATCACTTTCACATAAGCTCCATCCCTGTGAAGCACATCCCAAAGTGTCTGTCCTTGCATGAGGAGGAGAAAGGAACTGAGTTCAGACGAAGATGACTCAGCTCTTTCTTGCTAGAAATTGCTGTCAGAGCCTATGATGCCGTGTTGATTTTTGCGTTTTTCTTTTATATATTCTCTGTATTCTTTACACATATATTTGTAGCTCTGTAGTCTATTATTGTAGCTTAGCTTCCGTATTTCCTTAGGCAGAAAGACAAAACATGTTCCAAGACCCCTATCCTGTCAGTGACTGAAATTCAGACTGAGCCTGAGTCTGGTTCTGGTTCCTGAATCTCCGATCTGAATCCCAATCTGGATCCTTTATTCAAAGGAACAAGCTGCTTTTATACACTTCTTTAAGGTACAGTATTTCTTTACATGATGATGTTCACTACACAACCAATCCCGTGTTGCCACATCAGCAATTCATCTTTTTAATGTCCTTCTGTGGGGTGATCATGCACCGTTCATCCACCTGTCAGCTTCTGGCAGGCTCCCCTCTGTAGGGCTCTGCCGCTTGACACCTCCTCCCTGTGCCGCCATGTGCTCCTTTGTGCTGCTACGTACTTATCTTTCCCCATAATTCCCTCTTTTTTGTTTTCTATAAATAAGAATTACAAAACAAAACACTTCTAACAGTAGAACATAACATGAACATATTTGAACTTACTAAATTCAGGAAAATGCATAACATAAAACGCAGTTTTCTTAAAAATAAGCAAGATAATATCAGCTACTTAAATACTTTACCATCATCCAGAGTCTGCGTTAGCTGGGGAGTTGTATTTCACAGTGAGGACCTGGGAAGTCTTTCCCAGGTAAGACTTCCAAGTTTACCTCGAAAGACGGTCTAGCTTTTTTAAGATCGCATCAGTAAGTCAAAGTGACTTTTAGGCAGAAACTTTTAGGGCAGAAACACCTGGGTTTGATGGTATAATTCCCGGTCAGCCAGGGCTAGGGCTTGGCCAGAGCCTCAAGGCTTGATTGAGAGGGTTTCTTTAAAATACCTACAAGCAAACCTTTATTAATATCAGTTAGGAACATAATTTCACAAGAGCTTATCTTTCTCATGAACAGGGGAACAGATTAAAACACCTAGTAACTGGTAACAACACACATCTCCTTCTCATGGATGGAAACAGTGATTAAACAGACAGAACCTTGGGAAGCAACCTAAAATTGCAAGGGGATGTTTCTGCTTACAGACAGTAACTGAAAATATGCAGTATCATTTCAATTTGAAAGGACAGCTTCAGAAAATGCAATTAGAACAATGCAGGGGGTCACAAAGTGGTGTGGTAAAAAAAGCAATTTTTGAGGTAGGGTCCGGGATTGTGGCAACATTCTGAATAACGAAAACAAGAGGTCCACTGACCAGCCAGCTACAGGAACTATATAGCCCGCAGCTGCCTCCGCGCAAGCCGGTACAAATGCTGCAGCCCCCCCCTGCCCCGAGGAAAGGGGCCACCCGTCCCCCGCGTCTTTTTTCCAATACAGTATCAGCTCACGAGAGTCCGCAGGAGACGGGAGCTCTGGCTGTGGTGGGAGCAGCCCAGGTCGGGGCCGCGCTGGGGCGGCTCGCAGGCTTGGCCCTGCCGGCTCCGCCGGCGCCGGCCGCGGTTCTCCGAGTAAATCTTTCTGTATGCGGGGAGCACGAACGTGGTGCTGCCTTTGCTGGTGCTACCGGTGCTTGTGCCCCGGGGTCCCTGGGTCTCCTTTTCACCGCCCACACGCAGAGAGCCGCGCTTCCCCCACTGGACCTGCTGTGCAGCCGGCGCGCCGCTCACCGCCGTCTCCTGGCTGTGCCATGTGCTCGCCGGTGCGGCGCGGCTCCGTCACGTGCTCGCCGCCGCGCTCCTGCCGGCACCGCGCGCTCGCCGCCGCCTCGTGCTCTCGCCGGCGCCGGGCGCCTGCCGCTGCCGCTACGGCGCTGCCCCCTCGTGGGCTTGCACGCTCCC
>VZTD01005592.1:861944-885171 GCA_013397725.1 Rhagologus leucostigma | reverse complement strand
CCCGACGGGGCGGGCCCCGGGCGGGCGCGGCCCCTCCTCGGCCTCCCCCGCGCTCCCGTCCCGGCCCTCCGGGGGCTGCAGGCAGGGAACGGGCTTTGAACCCCCCGCCAGTGACTGAGGAGAGGTGCTGAGGCCGAGTTCCTCGACGGCGAGACAGGAGATGCTGCCTCTGTGACTATTTCCGCTTGCACGGCGGACCAGCAGGGTGGGAATGCTTTCCCCAGGAGGAGGGAAGTGTAGTGACTAAAATGAGGCTCGCAGGATTGTTTCCAAATAAACGCCGCTCAGGATGAGCAGCAATTTAGTGGGCTCTATTTTTAGTGAGGGGGCACAACCTGTGCCGGTGTCAGGGCTCCTCTGCTCCTTTTCCCTCTAATCCAGCCATGCTGGATTTAGGCTAAGGTGCTGGGACAATCACAGTGGGAGGTGGTGACGGTGCTGCAGAACGTGCTGGGGCAACCTCACGACGGGTTCCTGCCGTCCTAGTGGGCCAGGGACAGCCCTGTAATCCATCCTGGCTTGGGGACCAAGCATTGGTGCCAGTGGGACATTCCAACCTGACCACTGAGCACAAAGCCACTCCTCACCGGGGAGGGGGAAAGTGTTCTCTGGGTTCACGACGGTGACCCTGAGGAGCAGTGCCCAAAGGCAGGCAGCAAGGCCTGGGCCCCCCAGCCAGGGTGTTTCAGCAGGAGTCGAGCTGCTCCACGCCTGCCCTCGCCATCCCCAGGCTCTGAGAAACCCTATTCAAGCAGCTCGATGAGCAGCTACTGATTAGTCACGCACTGTGCTGGGATTTCTTTTCCTCAGCTATGAAAAGGCGCTGGGAGGCCCCGCGGGGGCACACCCGGCACAGCACCCCCATGGCTCTGCTGCTCCGCACCTGGCAAAACCTGGCTTGGCCGTGTCACTGCGGTCACTATCAAGTCACAAAAATGGACTGCTGGGGGCTCCAGTGACCTGAGGAGCTGGAATTTAACCAGCAGGTAATGCTGGTGCCGTGCCACCAGAGCAGCGAGGTCCTCGAACACCGAAGTCTTCACTAGGGTTAGTGGCGAGTTCTGAATTTCTTCAGCTAAATGCACGAGGTGCTTGGCCAGACACTAAAAATAGCAGAGCTGCCCTGAGGGCTCCGTGGGCCTGGTGGACAAACCCCGGCTGACTTGGCCGCTGAGCTGCTGTGCAGCACAATAGTGCTGCTGGAAGGGCTCCACGGGCGGGTGTTTGTAAACAGGAACATGAGCTCCTGCCAGAGCATCTCGCAGCCCTGCCGAGGGGGAATGCTGCCACAGCTCTCGTCCCTGTGCAGCCCAGGGGGCCTTTGCAGGACCCCTTGGCCCTCATCTGGGCTGCCGGCCCTGTGTTTATCTGTTATCCCAGAGAATCGAAGAATGGTTGGGAGGAATCCTAAAACCCATCTTGTTCCAAGCCCCTGCTGTGGGTAGGGACACTTTCTACTAGTCCAGGTTGCTCCAAACCCTGTCCAGCCTGGCCTTGGACACTGCCAGAGATGGAACAGCCACAGCTTCTCTGGGCAGCCTGTGCCAGGATCTCACCACTGTCACAGGGAACAATTTCCTACCAACATCTAATCTAAATCTCTCTTCTTTTAGTTTGAAACCATCTCCCTTGCCCTGTCATCTGCCTGTCTGAAAAGTCGTTCTCCATTTTTTATAAGTGCCCTTAAGTACTGAAAGTTGCAGAAGGGGTGAGGGTCTAAGAATGACGCCACGGAGCTGGGCATGCCGTGGTGCCAGGATCCTGCCCCACATCAGGAGCTCCCCCAGCCCTGCGGAATCCCAGGGCCTGTGGCTGCCACACACAGGATCAAATCCCCGGTTAGAACATTTCGGTGAGCATCTGCCAGCCCCGACCGTGGGGAGCGCGGGGCGCGGCCGCCGGGGAAGGGGAGCCCCGGTCCGATGGGAGGGGCAGCGGGTGGGCGGTGGGGCGGCAGCGCTTTATGCCGGGCTGGCGCCGCGCTGCCGCCGCGCTGCCTCCGCACCCGGGACAAAGCGGAGCGGGCCGAGCCCCGGCCCCGGCTCCCAATTAGGGCCCCGCCGGCCCTGCCCCCCGCGGAGCGCAGGGGCGAGGGGGGCGCAGCCGCGGTCACGGCCCCGGAGCCCCAATTACCCGCGGGGCCGCCGCTCTGTCTGCGGCTCCCGATCGCGGATCAATAGACAAAGGGCAGCGGCGGGGCCCCGGCGGGCTCTGCGCACACCCGCCCCCCGCTCTCGGCGAAGGCTCGCCCCCCATCCCGGCCGGGCATCCCTGCGCACCTGCGCACCCGCCGCACCTGTGCGCTCGGGGCGGGATGCGCGGCCGCGGCTCCGCACCTGCGGCCGGCCGGGATTTATGGGGCTGCGGGGCTGAGCCCCCGGTGTGGAGTACAGCTGGTCTCTGCCGGTGACCATCCCCCGACCCTCTGCCTGGATCCCTCCTCCGGGCACCGGCATCTCAAAGGCCGCACTTATCCGGTTCTGGCCCGTTATCCCCGTGGGGGTACGGTCCTTGTCCCGGGCCGGGGCTGTGGGAAGGACGCAGCAGCCATCCAGGCTGTTCCCTGCCACAAGGTTCCCAGAGCTACTTTGATCCGTGTGGGTGTCTGTGGGGTGAGGGGGGGCGGTAGAAACATTATCAGCGAAAAAGCAGCTGTTTATTTTGATACGAAGCCGGTTCTTAGCCGCAGGCACCGTTTGCTGCGTCCTTGCTCTTCAGGCAGGGTGGGAAAGGGGAAAGGGGAGGCTCTCGGTTTATTCCGGTTGTTTACAGCGGCGGGTGATGCCGAGGGAGAGCCAGGTCCGTCGCCCCTCGGCGCCCGCCCGGGCCTTTTCCCAAGCCTTCCTCGGAGCCGCGCCGGGAAGGGAGGAGGCTCTGCTCGGGACATCCGACGGGATGGAGCGGAGGCTCCCGGCGGGGGGAGCCCAGCTGCCCCCTCCGCTGCTCTCCTAGGGGGGCCACACCGCTCCCAGCTCTCGCCTCAGGGCAGCGGCCCTGGAACGGCTTTGGCTGTGGGGTCGCAGGAAAAACCAAACCCAAAGCCGGGATTTTCCCTGCCCGGGATGTGCCCCAAATGCGGAGAATCCCGGCGCTGCCCCGAGCTCGCCGCCAGGTGGAGCAGCGGCGCCGCGCCGAGGGGCGGCCCCGGGGGCGCGGCCGTGCCGGGGGTCCCGGGGGAGTCCCCGGGGGTCCACAGAGGGTTCCCCGGAGACAGCAGCCCGTACTGGTGGCACCGTTAGTGATCCCAGGGGTTTGGCTTCCTACAGACCGCAGGAGTGGGGGATCTGTGGCAGGTACCCCGCGTTGTGCCCACCCTCCGGTCCGTCTGTCACCTGTGTCCTGCCACCTGCATGGCCATGCTGCACCTTTCTGAGGGCCTTTGTGTGGGTGTCTGTTCACGTTCTCTCTTCATGTGTCCATGTGAGCAGCGGTCCAGCTGATTGTCGAGGACCTGGCACTGTTCCCCAGCTTTGTGGGTTCTGCCAAAAATGCACCTACTACAGCTCCAGAGCCCCTCAGAATGCAGAGAATACTCGCTCCGAGGCACCTGAGCCCTAACAAGCAGCCTGAAGCAGTGATGCTCTGTCTTCTGCACGGAAGGTCTTATGTTGCCTGAGGAATTAATGGATGAAATCATGTGGGAAGGGCTGCTCCTCTCCCTCTGGCATTGCTGTAGCTGGTGACGTGAGCACAGGTACATCTGTCCTTCGCTTCCCATTGATTCCTGTAAATGGCCCTTGCCTCCAGCCTTGGGCCTGGCACGCTCGGTAATTCTTTGGAAATAAGATCTAATTAAAATGAGACAGCTCTGTCGAGGGACTACCTAATTGTCTTTGCAAAATGACCTTGTGGAGATCCTGGCTCGGTTCCCAGCAGAAAGGTGTTGTCAGTGCAAAATCCTGGGAGGCTGGGGGGAATCACTTAAAGACTTTTGGGAAATAATTCCCCAGGCTGGGAAATAATGAGCTGGTGGAGACACTGCAGTGCTGTTGTCCCTGGGCCAGCTCGAGCTGTCCTCCCCTTCCAGGCCATGTCAGGCCTTGGGGGCACCCTCAAAATGGCTTTAAAAGAGGCCAGTTCCATGTGGGGTTCAGCCAAGGTCAATGCCAACAGGTAATCCTGGGTCTTCCCTCTACTCCCCCTGTACTCCTGTCTGCCCACATGAGGGAGAAGGGGAAGTAATTTAGCTGTTAAAGCCTCAGAGGCATCCAGGATCCCGGATGATGGACCTAGACATGTCCCCAGCTCCAAGCTCGCCCCATCCCGTTCCCGCTGTGTCCCGCTCGTTCCAAAGGTCCCACTGGGGACCGAGGGCTGGCACCAAGGGGATGCTGCGTAGTGCTGCGAGGGGAGGGTGTCACCAGCTCCCCTCGTTCCTACAGAGCCCCTCATCCTTGGGAAAGTTTTGGGACGAGACCTCTCCTGGTCTGCCGGACAGCACGAGAGCAGCCAGCCTCCACGAGAGGGAGCGTTTGCAGGGATTTTTATTCCAGCTGGATTGTTTTGGTTTTCCCCCCGTTGTTTTCAAGTGCAGACCTTCCCTCCGGCTGTCTGAGCCCTTTGCCTGCATGAAATGCCCGTTTTCCTGGGATGGGGGAGAGCTGGGCAGGAGTCTCAGCTTTTCTGAGAGAGTTGTCATGTCGTAATGCCGCGTGCTGTACTTCAGTGACATGAGGGGAAACTCTGCTCTTTTCCCTGGCTGGGTGGCAGGGTCCTGTCCCATGTGAACAGGAGGATGTTTTCCTCCTTTTGGCCCTATTGAAGAGGGGAAGAAGTCCCTCTTACTGGGGTGGCTGGGGAGTGCTGTGACTGGTCTTGCTCAAGCGTGGGGCAGGGCATGAGTGGCCAAGCCAGCCCCTCACCATGGGGAGCACTGGAATGTGCTTCAGTGCTTGACCAGGTCCCCCAGGCAGGGATGGCTGGAGGGACCCAGACCCTGGGACACCCCAGGGTGGCTCCTTGAGGCAAAAAATGGCTTTGGCAGCTCACACACTTGGCCTGTGGCCTGGGGCGGTTTGCTGGGACCCCATTTCAGGACTGGGAGGGGGATCCCACCCCTCCCCATCTCACTGCTCCCCTCTGCAAGTCGCTTTGAGACCCCGGCAATGCTTGTGATCCTTCTAGAAGGGGAACAGGCTGTTTATAATTTCCCAAGTGACTGCTACAAATCCAAGGCCAAAACTCCCACTTCTGGGGGCACAGGATCATGTCCTGGTGCCTTGGTGGCCACACGAGCCGTGGGTGGTTTGGAAGGAAGATGCACAACCAGCTCGAGGCTTGGGAGGGGACCTGGTCCTGCCTCCCCCTGCTGTCCCTATGTGTCCCTGGAGCCTGGGAGAACCCAGACTACCCTATCTGCAAATCGCAGAGCAGATTATCAGCGGGCACTTCTGAGATTAAAGACCCCTCTTTATGTCTGGTTCCCTCAGAGCCGGGGAGGCCGGAGCCGAGTTCGGTGCAGACTCTTTGGCACCACGGGGCTGATTGCTGGGGTAACCTTTTGCTTGGCTGGGAGAAGCGAGGAGGGCTCAGACAATTTTCAGTCAAGGAAAGAAAAAAAGAAAAAAGAAGGGAACACACAACAACAACAGTTTATTCCAGCAGGCTGCTGGGCGGAAATTCAGGCACAGCTCTGAGATGCTCCCAATTTGTGTGATCCGGGCCAGGGAGTGAGTTACTGGGAGGATTTGTCCCTGTGTTCTTCTTCAACAACCATTTGGTACTGGAAATTCTTGATGGAGAACCCAGTGAGAAACCCAGAGGTGCTGGATTTGCAGCTGCAGGATGCAGAAAAGCCCTGGGGCTGCTCCTGCTTTGCTGTCCCGGCTGCACATGCAGAGCTCCCACGGGTGCTGCACACGCATCACAGAGCCTGGTGCTGTGCAGGGAGGGCATCCTCATCAAAACAGAGTGAGATTTTTTCTGAGAGTGCTCTGAGGGCTCTGGTTAGGAGAAATGGCAAAGATTTCTCTGTATTCTCCCAGGCAAAATGTGTGCCCAGCTGCTCTGAGCAAACCTCAGCCTTTGGAGGGTGCGCAGCCAAGGCTGGCCTGGAGCTGGGATAGTCCTGGCCAGCCGGAGCGGCTTAACAGGCTTAGGGCAGCGCAGTTCTTATAAACAATCACATGAATTAGCACAAATCTCATTAGATCCGTGCTTCTCCTGTGTTCTTAATGCCCCTCGCAGGGTCCCGTGCAGGCAATGAGCGAAGAAATTCTTTCCAAGAAGAAAGAGCTGTGGCATTTCGAGTTTGCTTTTCTCAGAACCGTTTCCATTACGCTTAATGGACAGGAGAGCAGAAATCTGATAGGTAAAAAGCCATTCAAAGGTCCTTGGGTATTTTAAAGTTGATTTAAAGTTTTGGCTGCTCTGTTAGAGCAATGATTCAGCTGATGGTGCCCAGGGGTGCTCCACGTGTCTCCCCTGTGAAGCAACAGGCACACGGTGATGTCTCTGCTCCGATGTGCCCCAGACAGCTCTGCTTTCCCTTGGCTCTTGCTCTTGGCTGGCTGGTGGCCTGGCACCGTGGGGGATGGGGCTGTCTGGGCACGTTTTTATAGCATGTTCCATTAGGAGTGTAGTGGAAGAGGTGGTCGGTGCCCAGAAAACATGGGAATAGTAGATTCAGCCTGGAGTGCTTTGGGGAAGGGAATGATTTTTCTTCTGTTGGTGCTGTGCGTGTCTGCTGAATGCTGCCCGCTCCTGGGCATTGCCACCCTCCAGTCTCTGATTTCTCCTCCCAAATCACTCCAAGAAGCAACACAGGAGTTGCCTTCCCTTCTTCCAGAACCACAGTTCCTCTTGGTGAGGCACCTCAGCTGCTGCTTCAGGACCGGGGTTGGGCTCCTGGGAGTTGCGGCAGGAAACGCCATGGGACCTTTAATGACAAAAAAAAAAGTGTTTTTTACATCTTTGCTGGAAGTCTGTTGCTGCTTCACCTCTCGGCAGAGGAGGGATGTGAGCAGCAAAGGACCGGGGCAGGCAGCAGAGCTTGAGAAAGCAGCTCCCCAGGGACTCTGTCTCTGGCCGAGCAGCCCGGGATAAGCGAGCATGAGAAAAGCAGGCTTAGCCCTCCAGTCACCCCTTAGATGCGTTTCCGGCTGCTTTTCATCTCACTCCGAGTTTAAAAGCCATCTTATTCCAGCCCCGCCGCTGCCGCCAGCCTCGGCAGGGCTTCAAAGCGGGGCTGTCTGTGGCGGCCCGGGGGGAGCGGCGCGGGAGGGGCCGTGTCCCCGCGGCACCTGCGAGCCCCGGGGCCGGGACACGGGCAGGATCTGCCCTCCAGCAACCCTCCCTGCACTGCGGGTCTGTTCCCTCCATGTGTTTGTGGCTGCTCCGGAAAGCGTGGTGGGACAGGGCTGCTTGTGGGGGGCATGGCAGAGGGGCTCTTTCTCCAGACCCTTTTGGTCCTGCTGGTGAGCTCAGCCTTGCACTGGGGAGTGGGGTCACTGCTAAGCCAGGAACCAGTGACTTCTTGGAGTTTTGCATCCCTTTTTCGCATTCCCACTCTCCTAAATTTCCTCTTCTCCCCTGCAGCTCTCTGTGGTGTGGCTGGGGACAACACTGGGGGTGGTTGGTGACACCGCTGTCACATACCCAGTGCTGGGGGGGCACAGGGTAGTCCCACAGAGTGAGTGCATGGGGTTTGGCATTTGGGCCACCTGGAAACAAGAGGGTGGTGGGTAACAGTGTCCAGCAGAGCTGTGACTGTGTTGGCCATCAGGGTGGTGGCTGTGGCTGTCACAGCTCGGGGGGTGCTGGTGGATCCCACCTATCACAGAGGGACCATTGCCTGGAGCACTGGGATTCTCCTGCATCCAAGTGACGGCTGGGAATGGGATCTGCTCCGTCCTGGATCGTGCACGAGTGATTTCACCCCACCAGTGCTCTGGGCAGAAGCTGGAGGCAGCACCTGAATTTGGCTCCAGGACAGGCCACAGAGAGCGGAGGGGCCAAGTCGTGTCAGAAACCCAGGATGAGCTGCAAACCTCCCTGATGAAAATGTGCTGCCCAACCTCTTCTTGGCTTTTATTTGTTTGTCGAGCCCACGGATGTGATTCTCCATTTTCTCCCAGAGTTTTTGCTTCAGCAGATCTGTCGGGAGAAGTGCACTTACTGCTCGGTGACAAAAGCGTTCTCGAGATGGAAAAAGCTCTTTTCAAGGAAAACATGACATTTCAATGGAAAAGCAACTTTGCATGCTGTTTCTAATTTTAAAGCTCTGCCTTGGAATGCTCCCATGGACTTTGAAATCAGAGCTGGCTCTTATGCTTTCCAGGTTTTATCCACCTTTCCCATATAATTTCAAATTGCTCCCTCTGTTAACGAGACAATATTAATTCTGCCTTGGTGGATTTTGCATAGACTGCTTCCAAAGCACAGTTTCCCTTATCCCATCCCTTTTTTCTGTGTTTTCTTTCCCCCAGCTCTAGACTATAAATACCTTTAGGCCAGACTGTGGGAACTGCACAAAGCCGTGTACCTGGCTGATGCCTCCTGAATGGATGAATGAATGAGTGTTCTTCCCGGTACTGCTCCGTACTGAGATTAACTCTTAAAGCCACATGCTACAAATTAATGCATCTGCTCATTCCTAAAGCATTTCATCTCCATTAAACCTGCTAGCATTAATTTCCCCCTGTTAATCTGACCTGTGCCATGAGGGAGGGACGCTGGTGGGCTTTTCCCCCTCTATTTCATGCAGTCCTGGTTTGGCCTCACCGAGCTTAACTTCTAAAGCAGAAGCGCAAAACCAGCCGTGAGCCAAGTGCTGCTGGAGCCAGCAGAGGGGAGGCGAGAGCAGAGATTCTGCCTTTCTCCACTTCGCAGTAAATTTCAGCGGAAGGGAAAAATGGCTACTGGGTCATTTCTATTGATTTCCCAAAATAAGAGTGACGCAGTCAAGCTGGTATTGGCAGTAGTGTCAATAGTAATCGACGCGATGGCAAACCAGCAGTGCAGATGAAGCCGAGGGGCAGGCAGAGGCTGGAGGGTTTTCACCATCCTTTATCCCTGCTGAGAGCTGCATTTCTCCTGCGTTTCTCCTGCGTTTCTCCCGCAGCATCCCAGTGCAGCCCTCGAATCCCACGGCCACCCCCCGCTCCCACCTCTCACACGAGCGGGGTGGATGCAGCATTAAACCACTGCAGTGGTGGCCAAATTGCCCTGCGAGGTCCAAGGCCACATCCTTCCCTCCCCTGTGGCACCTGGCATCCCTCTCCTTGGCACAGGTTCTGCCAGCCACGTCCCACACTCCGGGAGAGCAGGGAATATTTACACTGGAAGATGCTATCGTGGTGCTGCTCGAGCTGTCCCTGGAGGTGAAGCACAAACAGGTTCACTGCAACGAGGTCACTCCTCTAACAGGTTTAAGTGGGTTTCACTGTAAAATGAATTTATTTCAACAAAACCTTTTTTGATAAATTAAACCAGCACCGTTCTGTATATAATTCCTATAAACAATCTTCTCTAATGTTTACCTAACCTGGGCATGCAGAAACTCTTGCACGTTAAATATTAGATGAAAAGGGGCTATGAAACCTTTAAATAATTCCTTTTTTTTTTTTCCAAAGCAAGAAAGCCGGCATACCATGGGAAAATACTCTGCTGCTGTTGAGCTGAGGCTTTCCTGGCTTCTGCCAAGGGTAAGGGGAGACAAACCTCTCATGCTGCCATGGCCTGGTGGTGGTTTTTGTATTTCCAGGGCTGTAGCACGAGGCTCACTGGGACTTGCTGGGTGCCAGCACGGATCCACACTCCCCCTGCGTATCTGGTGGCTGGTGATGTGATGATTCATCTCCTGTGTCATGTTTGCAGGGTCCTGGGAAGCCTGGCACTCATTAATTTGTGAATTTACTGCAGAGCATTCATTAATTCATTAATTAAAGGATTACAGCCCCACTGCAGGTGCTGGCTGGGGAGAGCTGAGGACTGTTGGGATTTGAAGTGCCATGGATTTGTGGTGGTTCGGGCTGTGCTGGGTCGTTTGCTGAGTGATTTGGATGTTTTCCCTTGATGACCCTGATTGCAGAGCACCCTGGAGAGACGGACACGACTTCAGTGAGAACAAACTGTCCGGCTTATAAAAGAGAGCTGAGGTGAGTGAGAGATGAAAATAGGGGGAAAGTATTTTGCAATTAAATATAGCTTAATTGGGTGGGAGGGGGGACAGCAGGAAGGTTTCTGCAGAATGATTCAGGGTTTAGAGACACCCTCACAGCTCAGCTCTGTCTTGCTCATGTCCTGCTCAGCTCTTCAGACCCTTGGATGGGGCTTGGAGCAGCCTGGGGTAGTGGAAGGTGTCCTGCCCATGGCAGGGGGTGGAAGGAGATGATCTTTAAGGTCCCTTCCAACCCAAACCGTTCTGGGATTTTATGAAAGGAATGATATAAAACCACGCAAGAGGTGGGAATGATATAAAGTAGGTTCCAGCTGATGGACTTGTGTGCTGTGAGAGTCCCCACCTGCCAGGGATGAGACCTGGACAGGCTCAAAGTGTCTTTTGTCACTGTCTTGAGTGCAAGCGCACAGAAACCCGTTCTGCTTTGGGCAGGGAGAGCCTGCGATGAGCTCATGTGTTGCTTGAGGGTTTTGTGGATACGGGGATTGCAGGATCTGTCCAAAATATTTGTTAAAAATCAGCTTATCTTCCAAATAAACCCTCAAAAATCCCAGTATCTCCCAAGATGTGCTTGGAAGTGATTTATTCTTTTTGCTTTTGGTGTTTCCCTGACGCTTTCCAGCATTATTTTTTAATGACACTGTGTTACCAGAGATCACTTTTGGTGGATAACACAGTATTCATGGAGAAACCAACAGCTAAATCTGGTTATCATTGACGTTGCTTATAAAATACACATAGCAACCAAGATACTGACCATGGCAGTAAATTGAAAATATATTGAAAACATAAAGCATTCTTCCAATTTATTAGTCATGTAAAAAAATATTTGGGCAGGTTTTTTCCCTCTCTTGATAAAAAGAAAGATATAGAAGCTGTTGTGAGGAAATCTGTGGTAGTGTTGGTCCAAAGGCTGGCGTGGTGAGGAGGGTGAGAGGTGTGCTGGGTTTTGTGGGATTTCAGATTGCAAACAGCCCACTCTGGACGTGCTATGGCAAATGCCTGGGGCACAGTTCCACTGCCAAAGGGCTTGTGGAGATGCTGCCTCAGCGTTTTTGCTGATCCCCCTGGCCCTGAGGGGTCCAGGGAGCAGGTTTAGGAGGGTTGGTGGCTTTCGCGTGCTGGCTGCAGCCCCTGCTTCTGGTTGAGGTCACCCCTCTGCCCCCACAGCACTGCACAATTTGGGCACATTGTTGAAAGGGTTAACCCTGGCAACTGCTGGGTAAGTGTAAAAATATTAATAAGGCTGCTGCAGGTCGCCCTAAAATGCGAATTTATGGTGGTAGTCACAGCTAATGTTTGGGATCAATGCAACATCCCTTCTCAGAATGAAAAAATAAATTAAACAGACCGTCATACAGAGGGTATGTAACCAAATCAATCATGTTTATGGCATTTAATCAAAACTTGATTCAGTTAAATTTATTCCATATGATAGCCCTGTGCTTCACAGGATGCACACCTTGCTGGTGAGGCTCAGCCAGCCCTGTGCTGCTCACCAGAACCAGGGCTCAACCCTGTGTCAGTACACATTAATGAGATTAGGGGCACTCGTTTGTGTGGGATGCTCTGAGCAGCGGGTGGGGAGTGCGTCTGTGCACCCAGGGAACTGATCTCAGGGCTTTGCTGTGGGTAAATAATAGGTGTTTAGTGACAAATATCCCTCTGGCTCCTGCTGCAGGGCCCTGCTTGCTCGCTACTGGCTGTGTCTGGAGGGCGAGGTGGTGCACGGCCTCGTGGGCAGCTGCGCTGGGACAAAACCTGCCCCAAACTCCAGGTGAGGCAGCCCAGGCACACTGGTTTATGCCGTGCTGAAATCACAGCACTCATTGAATCCACCCATCCTGGCCAGATCCATCTGTCCCTTCAGGAAGGCCCCTGCCACCATCCCACAGGAACAGATCCTTGGGAGCCAGAGGTGCTCACACCTCCCTGCCTTCCTGCACCGCCGGGAGCTGTGTCCCCGTCCTGGAAGGAGGATTTGATCCCACAGACCTTCCTTCTCCTTCTGGAAGTTGAATATTAGAATTCTTCCTAGCTGCATGTATAATTCACTACATTAATCTTCCCTTAAAACATGTTCCTTCCACAAAGCCCCTCTGTATTGATCCAACAAAGACAATTATATATTATGGGGGGCAGGGGGAAACAGCTGAAATATTTGAGATTGGCCCTTCTGGGGGATTTATTACGTGTCTGAACTATAGTGTCTGCCTATTTTTTTATTCTAAGCCTCTATGACAGGGGTCATGTCTTCCTTCATACACTGTACGGTGCTGTGCTCTGTGATGGGGCTCTATTAAATGCTCAGGATGATTAATCACACTCTGTAAACACACTTCTGCTGAGTTTGGAGGCGTGCACACGTGTGTACATCAGCAGACTCCAGCAACAGGTACTGCTTGTACCTGTCCGACGCCCTTGTAAGGTCCTGAGCAGCACGGCCTGGCTGTGGGGTGCTCCTTGGTGTGTGCAGGACTTTCATCTGGAGATCCTTCTGAGCTGGATTTGTTCTGGTTCTCTGTTTTTCCCAGCCCAGTTGGTTTCAGTGATTTCCTGAGCAGGATGCAGTCCTGGGGCATGTCCCAAAGGTGAGGCAGAGCACAAGTCTGGGGGATTTTCTGGTGATTCCCTGCATGGGAGCCCATCACCCTCTGCTTCTGGGCATGGAGATCCAGGCTGTGAGGATGCAGGGTGGATGCCCTTTAGGGAAGGGATCACACTCCCTCTCCATCCACACCCCAAAATCAGGAGGCAAAGCAAACAAGCTGAGAACCTCGTGAGTCAGGGAATGAGAAAATAATGAATGAGCAGGATGGACTGTTTGTAAATGTGTGTGAGATTAATGAGCAAAGGCTTCTCCATAACACAGAAGGCATGAAATCAATCCCACGCTCCGAGAATAATGAGGGAATCAATAGGATTACGAGGTTAAGGCCGGAGTAAACCTGAATGACAGCTGCAAAATAAATTTTATTTGGAGGACGCGGCTGGGGTTAAATGAAATGTAATAAATAATGTAAAGCATTTAAGGGGTGGGGAAATGGTCCGGAGATGTAAGGAAGAACAGAAGGCCCCACAGTCGCTAAATCTGCCCAGTTTATACCCACGGCATGTTTTTGCAGGAGAGTGATGAGTGCGACACACCCTGCCTGAGGCAGGGCGAGGTCGCGCCCTCTCCCCTCATTGTCCAGGACAGGGACAGGAGCAGGGAGGTGGCAGTGGTGCCACCAGGACCTGGGGCTGCAGCCGTGGCACCGAAGCAGGACAGGGATGTGAATGTGTGAGCTGCGGCCTGGGATGCATCTGGGGTTCAGCCCGTAAGTGCTGCTGGTTTGTGCATCCCTTTTCCCCTGCGTTTCTCTCCTGGTGCCCAACCATAAAAAGCCAACACTGCCTCCATCCCATTTCCCACAGAATTCCTGGAGCTGCTGCATGGCACAGAGACCTCCCTCTGCCGAGCCCAAAGCAAGGCTCACACCCACCCCTGTGCACAGATCTTCTGCTGTGGTCACTGCAGGGACAGGGACCCTTCTGGATGCAAGACCCTGAAGTTTTTCCACTTTTACCCCCACGGTGGGAACGTCCCGTCCTGCTCTGTGCTCCAGCAGGCACGTGCTGTCCTGCTGACCTTGGCTTTGGGGGTAAATCTGTGCAGGTGGGTGCAGTGCTGTGATTCCAGATGCTCTCCACCTTCTCCTGGTGGATGCTTCGGAGCTTGAAGCTTTTTGGAGGTTGATACCGAGCCTGCTACTCCCTGAGAGCTCAGACACTTTCAGTGCCTCAGTGAAAATTGACCTGCTCTGACAAACCGGCCACAGGGGTGGGTGCCAAACCAGTGTGAAGTTGTAAATGGCTGCCCTGACTTTTCCAACATGATTAACTCCTGGTCCTGCTCCTCCCTGCTAGTTTTCAGGGAAGGAGATCTGGAGTTCCTGGGATGTGGTCCAGTGCTTTAGAGGCAGAGCCCAGCCAGAGAGGTGTCAGCTGCTTCTGCCCCCGAGGAAACACACATCCCACTCCAGGAAGAGCAGCTCCGAGTGGGGATAGGACAGCATAGATCTTGCTCTTGAATCACCACGTAAAAAACCCCTTCTGCTTCCTTCTGGGGTTGATTCTCCCGGCTGCTTTCCCAGCAGGTTACCCCGCGCCCCAGGGCTCGTTCTCCCGGCCGGAGCGTGCGTGAGGCTCAGCCCTGCCGATCACGGCTGCTCCGTGTGTTTTTCCAGTGGTTAAGGGTATGAGTAATAGAGCTGTCCCGCCTGCCTAATGCACGCTGACAACAGCCAGCCTCGGGGGAGGCGAGCACAAAGACAGGGATGTGAGGGAAATCGCTTCAGCTTGTCCCCCGGCCGGTGGATGGGTTTTCCCTGCGGTGCATCCCTGCCGTGCTGGGGTGGGATGCTGGGGAGCTGGACTTGCCTCCCGCCACCCTTCCATTTGCAGCCGCCTGGAGCTCTGTGTCCATCTGTCCATCCCAGGGCAGTCGGTGCAGCACGGGGTCACTCCGTGTGGGATCTGCCCCGTGCGGGGGGTGCGCCTGTGCGTCCTGACCCGCTGTGTGTTCATGTCACTGCTGGTGCCACCAGCACAGGCTGTTGATGGCAGCCCTGGCTGCTGGTAGCTCACCCCGCTGCTGTGTGAGGAGGGGTTTGCAGACCCCTGCGTGCACAGGTGGGTCCCCAGTGCCTGCTGCCCACCCATCCCTGTGTGTCCCTGCACACGTGTGCCCAGTCCTACAGACCCACCTGCCTCCCATATGAAACTTTGCCTCAGCAGGATGCAGAAAAATGCCTTTCAGTTGCCTTTTAAGAGCTCCTGTAAATCTTACTTTATGCTACAGCTAAAGACACATTTATTATCGTCAGAAAGGAGGAAGAACTGGTGAATCCCTGGCTGGCCCCAAACCGGGGGACTTGGAAAGAGCTGCGGGAGAAGGTTGAGGGCCACGGTTATCCCTCATCATTTGGGGACACAGCAATGACACCAGGTAAGAACCTTGGGCTGCCGATGGGGTGCAGATCCCCATGCCTGGGATGGGCTCAAGGGGTCCTGGCTGCAGCACCTGGAGCTGTGGATCAGGCTCAGGAACCAGGCTGGGGATATTCATATCCAAGCACCCAGGTGCTTGTTTTCCTCCAGCACCTTCCATGCCATAAGAAACCATGCAGAGTATATATATATTTATTTTAATGTTTTCTATTTAATATTTTTAAACCATTGCACAGGCAACCTCAATCCCAAATCCCAGCCCAGAGGTCAGTGGAGAATTGGCCCTGCACCTGGAACCTGAAACCAGCTCTGCCTGGCTGGAGAGCCTCATGCTGCGCCACTAATGAAGGGTTCAGGGGGTTGTTTTTCTTTTCTATTTTATTTTGAGACGCTGTTTTGAAGCGCACGGCCAAGAGTGGGAATTTCATAGGGTAAACAGAAAAGTTGCTCTGAAGTTATTTATTGGTTCTGTTTTCCAGCATGTGAACTAGTATTGATTTATTTTGCAGTGTCTCCAGAGGCTTCTTCAAGGTTAAAATGTAGACATTGCACGTTAGGCTGGACTAAATACTGGCAGGAAAACACATTTGGCTCTTTTAATTGGAAAAACATACTCCTTTTGTCACCCTGAGGCCAAGACTCTGCCACAGCAGCACAAGGAGGGCAGGGGAATGTACACAAGTGCGAGATGCTCTGGTTCACACTTGCTTGGGGAATTCGGTGGGAGCACAAAGGTCCCCACAACCGGCTCTGGGGTCCCACCAGGCCCAGAAAGCAATTCCTCGAGAGAAGGTGGGGGCCGGCAGCTATTCCAGGTGGGGAAGCTGGGTGTGAGCCTCCTGCTGACCAAACCTGTGCTGTTTATAGGAGTCACCATGGCCAAGCTTGGTCCCAGCCGCAGTTTTGCCTCTCTGAGCTGCTCCCAAACGGCATCCGGGGCTGACCAGGCTCCCACAGCCCAGTGGGGACGATGCTGGTCCCCAGCAGTTGATGGCAGGGACTCATCTCAAGCAGAGATGCTCCACACCAAGAGTAGGAGAGACTCACATACGCCAACCTCAGACCCCACTACCCTGTTTTCAGTCCATACTTTTACAACCATTATTCAGCCGGAGAAGGGGGTGGAAAAAGAATTCTTAATCCCTGAGAAGTACTTACATCCTCAAAGTAATTTCCAGCCTCTGTGCTGCTTGTGCCTCTTTCTTTGGCAGGTTAAGGGACTTACCCCAGGCCACTGAAGGAGGCAGTGTCTGGGACAGGGTGGCTGCTGCTGCCACAGGATCACCTTCCCCATCATTCCTGAGCCGGTAGCGACTGCTTGCAGCCAGGATGGAGGTGGGGAGCTCTGCTGGGAAGGTACAAGCTGAGGTTTAGAAATCATGATGTGTGAATTGAAATGGGAAGCAACGGATCTCGGGAATCACCGCAACTGCTACAAGGTGTTCCTGAAGCTGTCAGCAAGCCATCTGCCCGCTCGCCCTGGGTAAACACCACGCTCCAGCCAGCCCTCCTTGGAAAACCGGGAAGCGCAGGGGTCCCGTGGGGTGAAACCCTCCGGGGCAGCAGCGTGGGCCGGGTGGGAACGGGAGGAAAGAGGCTCTGGAGAGTGCAGGAGGAGGGAGCTGCGCTGCCTCGCTCGCGTTGGGGCTCTGGAGCGGAGCCCTGGCCGCGCCGCTCGCTCCTCGTAACTCATCGCGGAGACACCGCCGTGGGGAGGCCGCGGCGGCCGCGCTGGGCCCGGCCAGCAATTTATGGCTCCAGGGAAACACGGCAGCCGGTCTGGGAGCAGAGCAGAGCAGGAGGAGAGCGCCTGGGGTCAGGCGGCTGCCCAGCTTCTTTCACTCACGCTTTGACTCTGCCCGTCGCTTGCTGTGCTCGCCACGGTCACCCCAGGGCACGGTGGAGGCAGAGGGGAGCGTGAGGAGCACACGTGCAGCAGGGCACTGGGTGGAAAGCCTGCCGTGCTCCTGCCACACCGCGTGTCACAGCTCCTGGCACAGCTCGGGCAGTGGGGAAGTCACCCCCTTCCCACGGGGACACAGGGCCCTGATGCCATCGGGCACCTACGTGCACCGTGTGAGCTGGCACAGAGGCCACGTGGAAGTGGCTGGCCCCACTCACAGCCCCAGCACAGCGAGGCATGCGGCCCTGACTGAAAAAAGCTGGGTGACCTGGGATGACACGGGTGGCTGGTGCGTCAGTGCAACCCCAGAAATGCCCCCGATGGGTTGGGACTGCAGCATCGCTGCCAGCCCCGAGGGCAGGAGCAGGAGGAAGGGCCCATGGCCGAGACAGACCTGTGGGAGAGGGCCTGGGGGGCTGCTCGTGGTTCCTCACGGGGTCGGAGTGCAGCTCTGGTCAGTGCTCCCAGCCCCGTGCTTGCTCCGTGCTCCAAGACTGTTAATCATGCCGTGCCTCAGTTTCCCTTCTGTGCAGGGGACAGTGGTGCCCTTGTCCCCAGCTGCCCAGAGAAATGCGCTGAGCTTTGGTAAGCTCTGGGGCTGAGCGAGCTGAGAAAAGCAAAACTGGGAAATCACGTGCATTTTTGCAAAACCAGTGCCGAGGTCCATCAGTGCCTGGTGCAGCCATGCAGGGAGCACTGTGGAGGGTCCCAATTTCGGGGCTGAGCCCCCTTGTCAAGGATGCTTGGTCCATGTTAGCCTGAGTCTTCCCGCAGTGCCAGCCAGCACTCTCAGCCTTCCCCCTCACTCACAATTCAAAATAAATAGAGAGAGTGAACATGACCTTGAGTGTATAGTCTAAAGCTTTTAAAACTCTCCTCTAATTCTTTTAACTTCCCGCACATCTATCCTCTGCACCAGCCTCCTCATTTCTCTTTCTCTACAGTAAACTTATACCCTTTCTAAAGTGCCCGGAGAAGACGCTGCAGATGAAATGTTGCTTTAGCTTAATTTCCTATTCCTAACATATGCTTTAATTAATGTCATTTGCTTTGATTTGCTGCCAGCATGCCAGTGCAGCACTTCCTTCGTTTCGCAACCTTAACCATAACCTTGTGGGAATGAGGATCAGGTGTTCCCGGCTGATTTCATCTGGTTCAGGGCATTTATCTCGAGCTCTGAGGCTTTTCTGCGCTTTGTCGGTGGCACCAGCACAGAGGCAAAACCACAGCGTTCTCCTTGGCAGGAGGTGCTGAGAACGTGTTGTACATGAAGGATGCTGGAAGGGAAAGCACTGACCAGCATTTCTTAGCCATGTTTTTTACACTTTCTAGGTTCAGTCTGGAGCAGGAACATGGCAAAACAGGAGAGAGGGGATGGGACTGCCCCCCAGCTCCTGATTTCTCTGTGTCAGGATCAGAGAGGACCATCCTGCTGCTGGCTCTGTGCCTGCTGTCCCCACAGTCCCTGAAGCTCCCTGGCCAGTGCTGGACCCCACTGGCCAAGGTGCTTACTCAGGTTGATGTTCCCAGCCCAGGCAAGCATTTTCCAGCCATTTACCAGCATGGAAATGGATGAACATCATGTGGCAGAGGTGCCCTGCTTCTAGCGGGAGCAGCCTCAGCCTCTCTGCACCACCAGGTCGGTGCTCTGAGCTCTTGTGTGAGAAAAAAATCCTAATTTGGGGGATCTTTTTCCTTCCCTTCTCCTGATGGAGCCAGCTTGGTCCCTCAGCCCTGGCAGAAAAGCACCAGCAAGTTCCCCACGACTTTCTGTAACTGCTTGGCTTGAGAGCAGCTCCTTGCACAGCGGAGCCTGGAGGAAATTTTAGCAATTGTCTGTTCTGGCCCCAAATCACTGGCACTTGTATACAGCAGGCCTGAAATGGCCCCTTTCCCAGACGGCTCCTTAAGCAAGGTTTTCCTGTCTCTTTATTTAATGAATCTCAGCCATCCTTTCTCTCCTTGCTGGAGCCAGGGGCAGATGCTGCTCCAGCATTTCATCCCTCCCCTCTCTCCAGTTTCCCTCGTTCTACCTGCAGCAAATTTGGGGTCCCACAGCAAGCCATGTCCCACGAGGAGGAAATTCCCAGCTTCTGGGCCCTGTCCCAGTTGGCTATCATTTCCCTTCCTGTTTGCTTCTGTTGAGAACCTTCCCCAGGAACGGGAATGTGGAGCCTTTTTACGCTTCTTGTCCCTTTACTGGAGGGGCAAAGGCACCCCTCAGGCTGAGCCCTGCTTTCAGAGCAAACCCTCTCCCTGGGCAGGGAGGAAAATGCCCAAAATGGAGAACAGCATTTGTCCCAGGCCTGGCCCTGCCCCACTGCAGCCCAAGGAATGTGTTCCACGTCAGTGTCCCGGGAGTGGGATGGAGGCATGGGAGGGATGTGGCTGAGCAGGGAGCAAGCTGCCACATCCCAGAGGCTGGCTGGTGATGCGTGCTGCCCTCGGAGGCAAAACCCTTCCCCAAGGTGGCCCCTTTCCCCCAGCCTCCTGCTCCCCAGACCCCCACAGCTCCCTTCCTCTCTGCTCTCATCTGCCTCTCACCTCGCCTTCCTCCATCCCACCGTGCTGCCTCCTCTCCAGCAGCTCCACATCCGGGTGCACGTTTGTGCCTCTGCTCCAGCCTCTACACTCCGGCCGACTGCTCCCACTGCTCACTGCTCCCCTCTGCCCTTTTCAATCCTGGCTGCCTTCCCATGCTCTGAAAGCCTCACGCCCTTAAATCTGCCCCGGGTGATTTAGCCAGGACCCGGGACGGGACTGACCGCTGGGAGGGTGATGCACGGCTCTCGTAGGCATCTGGCAAGGGTTTAAACCCCCAGGGCCCCTGTTTGCTCCTGGCTTAGTGTTTTCTGTTCCCTCCCCATAGCTCCAGGGCTGAGCCCTGCTCTGACCCCTTGCTACGCTGTGGGTCTGGCCGTGGATGAGGGAGAAAGAGGAAAGATTCCCTCTGGGCAGCATCGTGGTGGAAAGGGACTGGCCAAAGAGAGCTGCAGGCTCTGGTGGGGTGTGAGGGCTTGCTGTGCTGCCTTGTTCGGGCCGTGGGTCAGGGGGGTCTGGCCCCTGAGGGGGGTCTGATGTTTGAATATGGTTGTTTGGCCCCACTGGCCTTGGTTGCTGTGGCAGAGCATCAAGCTGTGCCACATGGGGGCTTGGACAGGGTCTATGCCCAGCTCCAGGGCAGAGACACAGCTGGCTGCCTTCATTCCTCCTGCTGGGAATTTCTCACCCAGACCAGCATTTTCCTCTGTTTACCCTGGAGGACAGTGATTTCCCATAGCAATAACCTCCTCCTCATCCCCAGCACAAACTGAATAATCACTTTGGGCAGGACTCTCCCAGTCCCTCATCCCCAGCACGGTGACGGGTGGACGATGCCAAGGACGCCGTGCAGAGCCACGACACGTTGCTCTGCCAGCGTGCCGGGCTGGGTTTGCAATACCTTAAGGCAGTTTCTTGCTCGGATGCAAGGCTTGAGACAAACCTCTCCTCTTTTCTTCCTGCCTGGTGAGAAGTGACTCGCCGTGTTGTCACTTGGTGGATTGATGTGCCTCTTGCTTTTGCCCGCAGCCCAAGTGCTCCAGAGCGGCTTCACCCCGGAGGTTCCACGCGTCCTCACCAACTCCACCAAGGTCCCCGCAGGACACTGAGCTGCCCTGGGGCTGCTGTCCCCTCTCCATGCACACATCTGGCTGCCACCCTGACCCACACCGCTGCCCGAGTCCCTTCTCTCCCAGGCTGTCCTCCAGGCCTCGGCGATGCTGGTGACCACCGGGGGATTGTGTGACCAGAGCCACCGACCTGCTGTAAGTGGCAGAGCAGCGAAGGCAGGGCCTGCTTGGCCCCCATCCCGTGCCAATGGCAGGCCCTGCTCAGACCCCATCCCACAGCAGAGTTTGGTGGGTGCAGGAAGCAGAGCTGGGGCCGCTGTGGCACTTGCAGCCAGGCTGCAGAGAAATCACAAAGCTCCGAGCACTCGGCTTTGTTCTCCTTTTATTTTTTAAACCATCATTCCCGTTCCAGCGTGGCTCCATTTGCCTGCTCCCATCCTCCAGCATGTTGTAGCTTTAGGGCTCTTTTCATTAAAAAACAGAAAAGTAATTGCAAAATAGATGGAGCAGGGTTTTTTTTGTATGTGTGTATATCTTGAAGTTAAATCAGAGCTTTGGCTGCGAAATACCACTGGGGACTCAGTCTGACGCTCACCAGGGCAGTGATCTCTGGACTATTCATTCTTACAAAGACTTTGCCAAGCTCATGGTAAAATCTCTTCCTTTAAAAAATGTGCAATGGATTTGAAATGTTCATTTTTTAGAGGCTAGTTTAAAAAATAGTAAGTGAGCATATTCAAAAATAAAAATCCACAGCACTTAGACAAAATTAGGGTTAGTTTTAAAAATTACACCAATTCCACAATTGTTGGATTTTACTTCAAAAATACTTTAGCTTTTAAAAAATGTCTAGATACATGAATATTCGTTCATAGTTTAATTATTACTGGACATAGGATTAACATTGCCGGGCTGCAACTCTCATGGCTTTGTTTGAAATTACGAGGGGTGAGTACACTTGGTACGCTGGGATAGAATTAACAAATACCCCCCCAAATATTTAAAAACAAATCGGAATACGGTTGTTCGTTTGATTTACCCGGTTCCAGCGGAGCTTGGTGCGAGACTGAGCAGCACATGCGTTTACAACGTTTTAAAACATTCGTTAAAATATTTACTTAACAGTTTAAAACAAAGCCTTAGAGCCTACAAACGTGCCCAGGTCAGGGAAATACAAGGGGATAATTGGGCTGAACGATTTAGAAGCAGAGAATCACTTGCATTTCAAACCGTGCATATTTCAAATACCCCCTTAGTGCATCTATTTTAGGCAGATGCTTAAGATTAAAGGGCTGCACGTCAGCCAGTATCTTACCCACGCTTCCTTGTCATCGTTTCTTTGCGATTAAATTTTGTGTTTTCCTTTCAGCCTAGAAGTGTTTGGTACCAGTCTCTTGGCAAAAGAGCCTGAGGAATGGAAGGGTAAAGAAATATGACCCAGCTGCTATGCACAATGAGGTTTGTAAGTCCTTGTATGGTATAAATAAGCATATTACACAGTTATTAGAAATTTGGCACTGTCGCTGTTTAGAAGCAAGACTCTGATGCTGTGTAATTCCTCCCGAGTCCATGCATAACTCAGTATTTGCCTTCCATTCTTCCAGCCTTGTTACTGGCCAAATTCGGCAACTTTTTCTCAGTACTCATCCATTCAAACCCTTCTCAGCAGTGTAAACCGGTGAGTTTCCTCTCAAGTCAGTAAATCTATGCCAACCCATGCGGTCGAGGCTCGGTCCCGACTTTCCCCCCGCCGCCCTCCGCCTCGCAGGGGGCTCTGAGCCGCCGCCGTCGGGGCCGCCCGGCCGCGCGGTTCCGTCGGGTGCGGGCTCGGGGCTCGCTTCTCCCCTCGTCTCCGTCGTGGTTGGCAGCTTTTCCTGGGGGGAAGAGAAGCAGGTTTTCTTTGGGGGAAGAAGAACCACTGAAAGGTGTGGCGTCTGGAAGAGCGCTGGAGCATCCCGCGGAACGGATCCCACTCGGGTTTCCCCGGCCCGCGGACTAAGTGTAACTTTGGAGAAAAGCGACAGTAAACTTTTATTAATCGCCGGTGTTTAGGGCCAAGGCATGAGCGAGCTCGGTGACAGTGATGAGTGGTTTGGAGCGCTGGTCCCTGAAAGCGGGGCTTATCCTCCCACTGCTCCCTTGGCTCGGCGTTGATGAGCCGTGAATAGGAGCCACCCTGCCGTCGGGGATCCGGCCGTTTATCTGCCGGGTGATGACAGTCGGGCTGGTTTCGCCTCGCCGTGAATTGCCGGAGCCTTCGGGAAGCGCACGGAGCTGCCGCAGCCGAGGTCTCCGTCCGACGAGGACGTTTCGCCCCTCGGTGCCGGCCCCGTCCCCCTAGCCGGGGGATGAGGAAATCTGTGCCCTCCCGGAGGAACCGACCCCGGAGCCCGCTACGGGCAGGTGTTGTCCGGGCTCAGGGCACGGCGAACCGAGCGCGGCTGGACTCAACCAGGGCCACACGGCGGGGAATCGGCCCGACCCCAGCGCTCCAGCATCCCCGTACGCACCGACGGGGAAGTCTGAGGCTGGAAGGAGGCCTGAAAGTCTTTGGATTTGCTTTAATTAAGTCCTCCTCACCTGGGATTGCCCCCTCCACCT
>VZTD01005592.1:834255-860145 GCA_013397725.1 Rhagologus leucostigma | reverse complement strand
AGGGAGGGAATCGAAAGGCCCCAAACTGGATCTTTATGGAACATTTTCCGCCGAGATCAAGGGAAAGTGAATCCGCGCAGCGGGGGATGCCCCGCACGCCGCTGCCATCGGGGGCCGCGGAGCCGCTCCCGGCCTGAGCGCCCCGCGGATGCCCTTCATGCCGCAGCCGCCCCCAGGCCAAGCCCGGAGCCCCCCGCTGTGCCTCCTGCCCCTCGGCCGGCCGTGTGAGTTCCCGGGGTGCGGGGGGAAGGACGGGAGGGAGCGGGGATCCAAGGGTGCGGGGCTCCCTGCAGCCCGCCGAGCCCCGGCCTGTGTCGGGACACTGCTGCCAGCCTGCCCCGCTGCTCCCTGCTGCTCCCCGCCAGCCAACCTGCTCCATGCCGGGAGCACCGGGGTCCCAGTCCGGAGCTGGAGCCTTGCCCTCGGGCTTCGCCGTGGACACCTCCCACCTGTGCCCTCCCGGTCACCTGGCTCCGCGGTGCGGTGGGACGCCAAGAAACATCCGCACTTCGGCCGGGCTGGTGCCACCCAGTCCCGACACCCTGAGCCAGGCAGAGGGACTGGCAGAGCTCTCGGGGCGCCGGGCCCTGTACTGTGCTCCCCGCTCGGTGCTCCCTGCCCCAGGGACTGCTGCTGGTCACTGGGGTATGTGTGTCCGCTCTCACACAGCCGGGCTGGCTGTCTGGCTCCTCGGCGGGAGCTCTCCCTGGAATTCTGGTGGGACTGGAGCTAGGAGTCCCAGTCCTGCTCACACAGGAGCTCTGCTGGAGCTGGAGTTTGGGGTCCCAGCCCCACTCTCCCGCTGCACCACCGCTGTCCTGACCAGTGGCTCGGCCTTGGCGGCTTAGGGCAGGGGCTGGGGCTGTGGGCCAGGGACAGGAGCTCTCCCTCGGGCACTGCAGGTCCGCGGCCAGTGCTGGTTTTGGTCCCTGGGACCGGCACCCCGCAGCCTCCTTGGAGCTGCTCCCCCTCCGTGCTGCCGCTGCCCGTCCGTCTGTCCGTCAAGCGGGGCGGGCGTCCGCGTCCCTCCACGCTGTAAAAGTCGGCGTTGATGCGCGGCAGCCCCGGCGGAGCTGTCAGGCCTTATCTTTATTGGCTTTTCCCAGTCTCCGTCCAAGTTTAAGAGGGGCCCTTTTATCTCCGAGCCCAGCACTCCCCCTGTTTACACCGTCCGGCTCCGCTGCAGCGCTTTGTCGCGGAGCCCCTGCGGCCCTGACGGGACGGGGCAGAAAGACTGACCGGGCCAGGCTGCCCTCCCCGACGGGTACTGGAGGGGATAGGAGAGAGTTAGGGCTGGGGGGCTGTGGCCACATCAGAGATGAGCTGCCCTGGCCTCAAGCAGGAGCGCAGCCACACATGGGCGGCTCTGCCGGGCACAGCGGCTTCCCCTGGGGCCGGCGGTGCCACATCCCAGTGTCGCCAAGTGCCGTTGCCCAAGGAAAGAGGCCGGGCCGGGAGTGCCTGACCTCGCAGGTGGCTGTGCCTGGGGCTGGACGAGGGGCAGGGGTTGGACGTGGCCCCCGGTGCCGCGAGCTAACATTGCGTCTCTCTCCCCCAAGGAAATGCTCCAGGAGAAAAGCCTGTCTGAAACCGAGGAAGGGTTTCCAACAGCCCCCGCGCCCGGCCATGCGGACACCTCCGCCGGCTCCCCCGTCCTCGGCGTAGCCGGGGGGAGCACCACGCCGCTGAGCAGCCCGCAGCTCCCCGACCCCGAGCAGGTACGGACCGTCCGGCCCCGTGTCCTGCCCTGCCCGCCGGCTGCGCCCTCACCCCCACCGCCAGCCCGGCCCGTGACCGCGCATCTCCCCTGGCGACGACACGGGGAGGGATTGCGAGGAAAGCGCATTTTTCTTCACTTTTTTTTTGGCTTTTATTTTTTATTGTTATAATTTTGTTTTATTTTCCCTGCCCGCAGCAGGCCACCCTGCACCCGCCGTTGGTGTGCAGGTTTGTAAAAGGCAAGTCCGAGAGCCGCGGCCGGCAGGGCCCGACGGGTGACGGAGCCGCCGCTGCTCCTCCCGGGGATGCGGCCCAGGGGGGGATTCACTGGGGTTTTTTCCATCCCTGAATAAAACACGGCTTCTGTGCCTTCGCCCAGCACACAGCCGCGCCTCTGCGATGTCCCCGGCATCCCCCGCAACGCACAGAGCACGGCCCCAAACACGGATCCGTTGTCCTCGCGCCAGCTCCCGGCCCCGATTTAGGGAGCCTTAGGGCGAGTCTACCCCAACAGACTTTTTTTCCCCTAGGGAAAAAAAAAAAGAAGAACAAAACTCCATTTAGCCACAGTGTCCTGCCTGGTTGTGAAAGTCTGCAATTAAAAGCGGCGTCCGTTTGTTTCTCTTACTTTTGGCAAAGGGCAGTGGAATTTTTGAGACTCCATCCTCCTCCCGCACAGGCTGGTGGCGTCGCCCGGAGCCTCGGCTGCAGCGTGGGCCCTGGGTGTCCCCAACCCCAGCCCTTCCACGGCCCTTCCCAGCCCTTCTTCCAGGTTTTCTACATAGTTTCTTGCTGTTCTCATTATCTTTATTTTTTTACAGACAATAGAAAATATCAAAGTCTATCTCCATGAGAAGGAGCTATGGAAGAAATTTCATGAAGCTGGCACAGAAATGATAATAACCAAAGCAGGCAGGTTAGTGAAAATTCCCTGCAAACATGTATTGCTTCTGATCTCTATGAAATGTCCTGTTTGCCAAGATTGGGTTTTGCAGAGCTACCACAATCAGTGGCATTTAAAAAATGTTATTGTGATTGCAGAGTTCAGTAAGATCTTTTTTTCCGTGTAAACTGTACATGTGTTTGAGTGTGGCAATTGGACTGTAGATGCAAGAGAATGTTGTGGAGTCGTTTGGAACATTTAGTCCTGATTCTCTCTGGTAATGATTTTTTAAAAATTATTTTTTAATTAGGAGATTAGCATAATTGTGGCTTTATTTTTTTTCCCCCACAAAGCAAACCCCTTTCCCTTTTCTGTGCCGTGCATCAAGACCTGTGCTGGGATACTTTGCACCGGAGTTTTAGCAGTACGAAGGTTCTTTTAATCTCAAAACTGAAAGAGAAATGGGTGCCACTTCTGAGTAAAAAAAAATCTGTTTTCCCTTGGAAACAAATCATTATTTTTTACCAAATCAGAGACCCCTCAGTGTGTACACCCAGGGAGGGAGACCAGAGTCTCACAGGGGCTTCAGTTCCCCAGAGGACTCAATCCTGCATCTGCTCAGGGCTCCTGTCTTGCCCAGGCTGCTCTGGTGGGAGATGGCAGAATTAATGTCAGAAAATTAAGCATCAGAATTAAGCCTCAGACCATCACTGGCTCGGGAATCAGGTAATTCCCGAGAAAATTAGCCGGGTGTCATTGTGGGCACCAAGGTATCTGCCCTTGGCTTCTGCGGCAGCAAGGAAAGAAAAATCGCCTCGCTGCTGCTGGGAAAGAAAAATTGAGGTACTAAAATTTAATTCCAGCACAGCTGAGAGATTCTGCCGTGCCCTGTGACTGCGTGTTTTACACCGTGCTAGAGAGCTGTGCAGCCGAAAAACGGGGAGAAAACAGAGAAAAAAACCCCACAAATAATTTCCATGCATTTTTTATTTCTCTGTTGTCTCTGATCCTTCGTGCAGGGCAGCCGGGGTGGCTTGTGGAGAGTGTGTGAATGTGTGCGTGTGTGTGACTTTTCTCCCCTGATTGCTGCTCACGCTGTGAGACGCAGAACCCAACCCTCGGCACTGGATTTTTGGGATTGATGAGCGCTTTCCCTCTGCTTTCCTCCGTCGCGGCAGTGCTGCTCTGTGCAGCAGCTGGTCGGTGTAGGGAAGTTGTACTCGGAATAAGCAAGATATTCCCATTAGTCCCCTTGGAGAGGGTGTGTATGTCCCGGGAATCTTCCATTTATTTGCTATGTGGCTGTTTATGAAGTGATTGTGCAGGTAACTGTCCTTATCACACCCTATTTTGGTGTGTAAAATCTCAGGGGTTGTAATGGAGCGTCTGCTGATGGGAAGAGCCGGATTCATTCGGATAGGTCTGCTCCCTAAGTCAGCTCAGATGAGGGGATCAAGACCTCCGATATTTCACCCTTAATTTATAGTATCTGAGTGTGTCTGTGCGGGGACGTGTAATATCTTTACCAAATTCTAGACCCTAAGCATCCCAAACGTGCATGTTATCTCTCTCTAAGTCTTAACGTGGGTTGTTTAAACAACTCCATATGTATAGGGCTCAGTCCCGCATTCCTTGTCCGGTGGAGCTGGCAGTGCACCTTTCAGGAGGATGGGATGGGGGGTAGACCACAAGATGTACAAAACTTTGTGTTTTCGAAGTTACCCGAGCCAAATTCTCCAATTGCGAAAATCAGTGCAGCGCCATCTAATTAAGAGATTTTTAAATTTCGTTTTATAAACGATTTTGAATTAAAAAAAAAAAAAAGAAAGAAATGGCTGAAATGCTGATGAATAATACGAAACAAAAGGACATTTTTTTTCACTAGGTTCGGCTGCAAATGGTGTCAAAATACAGGGCGAGGGCTTTTATCGGTGTTTTTAGCAGGTTTTTAGCAGCGAGGCACAGCCCCGGAGTCCCCGCAGCGGGACCGCAGCCCCTGCGCCGCCGGTGCCAGGACCTGGCTCGGTCCCCCAGCCCGGGCTGGGCTCTGCGGCAGCATCGATAGCAAAAATACACGAATAATTAGCATGAGAACGGCCGAAAAATCGAACGGCTTAAATGCCGTGGTGACTTGAGGCTCGGTCCGTAGCGATGGCACGCGTGGCCGTGCTGAGGGCAGGGCAGCCCACGAGCTGGAATCTGCTGCTAATCCCCATGCGAAGGACAAAATGAAAATTATTGCTTCATGCAGATTTTATTTTACCCAAGCTATTTAAACAGAGAGTCGCAATAATAAACCTCCTCTTGACCCAATTAAAAAAACGATGGTTAATGGAGATTTGTGTGCACTTGCATTTAGCATTGGGGGGGTGTGGAAAGAGGGAAAGCGGCTAATTGCAGGCACTAATTAGGACTCTAATCCCCCTCCCAGCAGGCACAGAGATGCCCCTGAATGCCGTTAGTTGAAATCATTTAAATGCAGGTCTGTCTGACCTCAAGGGGCACAAACGAAAAGAAATGGAAGCCTGATTTTTAAATTTCAAACAGCAAGAAAAAAGAGTGACTTTAATGACAAGTTCACTCAATGGAGAGGAAATGTAAAGCTCAGCGGAAGCGTTAATTCCATGGCAATAGTGTAAAATAGCTTTTTTGTATAAACATGGCAAATATTGATAACTTAGCTGGGGGGGAAGGGGGAGTCATTTGTTTCATTCTTTGTAGAGCTCCACAGAACGAGCCAACTGTAAATTATCGAGAATTTAGGGCTGAGAATTACTTTAGGGGATTATTACTCCCTCTTAGGACTGATCTGTAGGAGATATTAGGAGAACACAGCAAGCTCAGCATTGAAATAGAAATCATGTTGTTGCCAAGAAAGTTTGATTTATAAAGTGGAAACATCTTTAAAATGCACTCGCTATCTTTTTAATGTCCGACTGCTTCATTGTGGGAGGGGAAAAAAGAGAGATTATTTTATATTAAAAGGATCATCAAAAGATAAAAAGTTTATGTTAGCAAAGTTTCCTGAACTTTGGAGAAAAGCGCTCGGATCCCTCAGAGCGCCCGTGGCAGCGCCCGCAGGATGGGCGCCGGCTCCGTCACTCAGAGCCTTCCTCTCCTTCCTCCTCTTTGAGGCTTGCTCTAATTGCGGGTTTGTCCTCCAGAGGATTAGCTGGTGATGGTTTTAAAAGGCCGAATGTCTGCGGTGCGGAGATTGCCCCGTCCCCGGAGCGCTGGGTACCCGCGGGCTGCCCGAACCGGAGGGGAACGGGAGGAAAAGCGGCCACGGGTGATCCCGTCAGGCACTGCCCGTGGCGAGGGGCGTTTTGCAGGGCAGGTTTTTAGGGAGGCAGAGGGAATCCCGTTGTCTGGGGGGCTGTGAGCAGCCCCTCTCCGCGGAGCCCCGGCGGGGCGGCCGCTCCTGCTCCGCTCTCCAGCATCCCGGTTCCCATCCCTGCTCACGCCCGACTGGGGCACTTTCCACGGGTGGGGGAATGAGTCCAGCACCCACAGCGAGCTGTGCATGCCTGGTTTTGGAAATAATTGTTCACAAACCCTCCCGTGCATATATATATATATGTATGTATGTATGTATGTATGTATGTATGTGCGTGTTAAAACAAACATAAACCCCTCCAAAACCAAACCAACCAAAAAATCCCTTCTCCCAATTAAAAATACTTAAAAAAAGGAACCTTAACCCACCACCACCAAAAAGTTCCAGCCGATGAGGTCCTATTAAATCAAATTAATCAAGTCAATTTAGACAGTAATAAAGGGCACAGGGTGTATTAGAGGATGCAGATGCAGCTGCACATCTGGATTCCTCCCCTCTGGCTGCCCTGCTGTGGGGGCATTGGTCTGTCCTAGCAGGGTGCACACCTTTCCTGTGGGATTTTAGGAATTCCTTAGTTGTGAAATTGTACGATGGGTGGGGAAAGCAGAAAGCAAATGAGGGACTTCATTATAAATCTGGCTTTCCGATTCCATCCTCTCACTTTTATGTGCTATTATTTAACTGAACAATTGTGAATCTTTTTGTAGCTCGTGGCAAACCATTCTTTGTGAAATCTCATCTTTCAGACTTTATTTCTGCTGGAAGTTAATCTTTGCTTCCACAGTCTTCCTGGCTCAGGATTTCTTGTGTCTGTTAGATTATTTATTTAGCTGTTCCCTAGGTTTTTTCCAAGGTGCCAGTCTTTGCAGCATTGCAATTTCTATCCAGGTATTGCCAAGGACAAACAATTTGATAAAGCTTTTGTCTAATCAGTAAAAAATGCCAGTTCGCAGGAGGTCTGGTCACATTTTTGTGAACAGTTCCTGAAGAGAAAATAATGTGTCATTTCTGTGTGGTAGCAGAACCATCCTTGGGCTGTAACAGGAGGCTCGAGATACTGAATTTGAGTTTTGGCTGGAGTGCAGAACGTGCACAGGTACAAAAACAGCTTTGGTCTCTATGGTAGCAGGTTTTAAGAAGCATGTGTAGGAAAATGCTGTAGAGGAAAAAAATAGAATCAATAAAGCAGCTTGCATGGGTGGAAAAGACGCAAATGCCCTTTAGATGTTCAAGTTTCGTTTTAAAAGTGGCTTATTTCAGTTTAAAAAAAATCTGTTCCTAATCAACTTTAGTAAACCAAAATAAAACTAGTTTTTAGGACATCAAGGTCTGAAGAAGTATAAATGCTTTGGCTAAACTGGTGCAGCTTTCCTGTGTGAATAATCCTTTAAAAGTTAAATTTTCCATGGCTCTGTAGGGCATATGGATGCCCAGTTCTCATTACAATTAAAGGGAAATATTTGTCCAGAATCTTTTGAGGCAGTTACAAGAATTTCTGCTGAAGGTTTTTGATCCAAAAGCAAACCTTAATATCTGAGATCAACGAAGGAATGTGAGCCGTCAATTTAAAACATAGAAATAAAATAGATATTTGAGGAATGTTTGATCTGCTTGCTCCTAAATTTGGGGTCCTGGAATTATCCTGTTCAGGCAAACTCCTGCTTTTTCTCTAAAAACTCCAATGGCTCTTGGCTGTGCTGCTGAAGTTGTCGACAGGGGCAAGGGGGACAGAGCTTGTGCATGCTGAGGAGGGCAGGGATGGGAGTTTAGTTCCTAATACACTTCTCTCTTCAAGCAGCAATCCCTGATTTTGAAAGACATGAGATGTTCACGGTTAAGGGTGTTCCCAAAGCTTTCCCTGCTTGTCCTTATGCTGGAGCTGTGGCAGGGTGAGGGGAGCCTTTGGTCAAGCCCAGACCAGCTGGGGAAGATCCCGGCCATTGCTGGGGCTTTGCTGCGGCGTAAAGGCTCCAGGACACCGGGGCTGTGGGTCCGCCAGTGCCGAGGCTGCCTCGGCTCCTCCGAAGCCCACGTGGAGCAGGAGGGGCTGCACTGCCGAGGGAGCTGGGCTGGAGAGGGAGCAAACCTGCCCTGAAGTGCTGCTGGTGGCCACGCTCCTGCCCAGGTTCTCTCTGAGGCACCTTTGTGTTGTGCTGCTGGTGCTGCTGGCACCACCTCTCCCATCTTCCACACGCTGGGATCTTCTCTGCTCAGCTTCAGCTGCGGCAAAATGAAAGCCCAGAGAAGCAGCCCATGGCCGGGAGCCTGCCTGTGCCTCAAGTCACCAAGGGGCAAAGAGAGGAAATGATTCTAGACCATGAAAGCAGCCATCTAGCTAACCAAGTTCTCAAGTATGTGAGAAACAATGTTGTATTTAAAAATCAGATGTGCTAGCCAGAAGGGAAAAATACAACCTCGCCATTCCAAAATATAAAAATCCCTTAACTGTCTGACCTTCTCATCACTAGGTCATGGTCCTGCCACCAGATAAATCTCTCCTATCTGCCCATAGACTGAGAGTTCAATGTTGCTTGTGTTAGTGACAGTGAATTTGGGGCTGAAAAATGAACTACTGATGAGAACTCCTGTTGAACCTGTATTGTTTGTTATTCTGAGGCAAGGATCTGGCATGGGCTAATCCAGCACTTCAAAGTTAACTGCTCTTACTTTGTATACAGAGCGTCATAACGGAGTGGCGTGGGTGATAAGAGAAATAAGGGACTGAGGGTTAGGATACACTGGGAAAATGGGACCCTGTTGAAAAACTCTTTGATCTCTTTAAAGTATTTTCTGAAAGCAAGAATCTATCAAAAAGGAAATGCCATTTAAAAGGCTAAAAGAAACAGCTGACATCCCCAAATTTGTTTTAATCTGCCCTGGAGAATATTATTTTTAAAGATGCGTTAAGTCAGTGGAAGAAATACTTGTCAAAAGAAGGGAAATTAGAAAAAACCAGCAAAGGTCATCAGAATGGAGACATAGTTCTTGAAGCCTGTGCACACCATTCTTTTTCCTTCTAACAGTGAAGGCAAGGAGAAGCATCCTCAAGCGGCCATAGCCAATTCTCAAGAAGAATTTGGGGCCCCATTAGTCGTTATCAGGGATGCAGGTGTGTCGTCTGCCTTGGTGTTCGGAAACCATTGCTGGAGGCATCTCAGCATGCCTGGCAGGTTCTGAGGACGTGGTTGCTCAGCCATGACGTGGCTTGTTAGCCAAGATGTTGAGTGAGCAGTTGTTTTCTGATCCTTCTGCAGCCTGATCTGCCACAGGCAGCGCTTTCCCAGGCAGCCCCGCACGGGAGCTTCCGAAAAGCAGTCACTGCTTTCATTGACCACCCCAAAAGCAAGGATTGTAAAATCTCTGTCTTGTCTTTGGAAATCTTTGTCTTACTGTCTTAAAAAATAGAACTTCAGCCAGTAAGTGCTTGAGGATGTTTTTGCCCCCTTGAAAGGACAGAAGGAAGCACTCAGTAGTGTCTGAAGGACCATCCACACTTCGGGGGTATGCAGTGAGCACCAGTCCCCATAAATCCACAGGGTTCAGAGAGCACTGACAGCCTTTGGTGAGGACATGGCTTGAGCTGCTCACGTGTCTTGTTTCCATGCAGTTTTCTCTGTGGAAATACTGTTTGAATTCCCTGCTTACCCTGTGCTGGTCAGAGACATCCCTTCCCAGCTAATGCATCCATAGGGACATCAGGAGTGGTGTTGGCATCTAAGTGAAGGTCAGATTAAATCCTGGTGAGCAGGAGGGTGGTGAGGGTTTGTCGCTGATGTGTAGCCTGGCACAGCACAGCCACGGCTCAGATGAGTATTTGAGCTCCTCAATCAGCTCTGATCCTCTCCACTTTTCTGGTTTGCTGTCCCCTGCCCAAAAAATCAGATTTTATTGCACATGGGAGCTTTGCAGCCACCCATCTCTCTGGGATCAACCAGACCTGCTCGTATGGGGATTAAAACACTCGTGAGATGCCCACAACGAGGCCAGGCCTGGAGAGCCTGAAAGGCTGGGAACTGCTGCCCCAAAGGAAAGCAAAGCTTTCCTCTTATCGCTCACTTCCAAATCCAACCAGCCAATTACACATCAATTAAACTTTGTTTGAACATAATAGAAGCTTTGGCTCCATGTCAGCAACTGCTCCACGGTTAAGGGGATTGGATAGTAATAGTATAAATAAATAAACAAGAGATGCTTATTCTAACAGTTCATTTTAAAACAATTTGTGAATATCATGTAGAGATAAAATGTGCCTAGCATAAACTTAGCTAAGCAGTGACTGCTTCATTATCAGAACAAATAATTCACTAGCACATCATCTTTGAAGCTTGGGAGGCCTGTGGAATTATGCTGCTTGTTTATTTTCCTGGCTTTTACTGTTTTTGCTACATTTCATCTGCAGGGGAGGGTTTAGCTGGGGCTGTGGCAGTGTGGTGCCAAGCTCTGGTGATGCCGACCCCACTCCCACTGCCCACGGTCCCCAAAGCCAGGCTCAGCCCCTCTGCCCTCCCCAGGGCGTCACTGGGTGCCAGACTGTGGGATTTTAATGCCATATGGGGTGTCCTGCTCACACAGGAGGCACCGTGGCCTTTCCCCATGATCACTTTCTTTGAGGGTGCCTTTTTCTTGTGAACATAAAAACTGGTTTAAGTTGTGCCCTGTGAAGGGCAGGGAGAGCTGCAGTGCAGGGAGTAGGACAGGAACGTGCCTGTCCGAGCCACCAAACCCAGCAGAGAGCTTTGAGGGGCACACGACACCCTCAGTACAGGACTGAGGAGTCTGGATGGTCCCTTCTGCTCTGGCTGGGGCTGGAGGGAGGGAGAATTGGGTTTGAATGTGCCTAAAATTGGAGTCCTACCAATTTGGTGTTTTGCAGAAGAGGCTGTTGGGGCTGGTGCTTGGCTGCTTGTGCTGCGTCCCTTGTGCGTCACACGGGTGCTCCGAGGGCTCATGGCTGGTCCCTGGGTGGGCAGGGGAGCTCTGGGGCTGGTGGTGGCTGGTGGGTCCTGCTCCCTGAGTGGCCCTGCTGCCTCCACCTAAGGCGTGCTGCTGGGTTGGACACACACCTGGTGTGGCTTTCAAAAAAAGCAGGATAAATTGGAAAGAAATCGGTCCGGAGCTGGACGCCCCCACCCCGGGGATGGTGTTGTCATTGGCACGTTCGGGGCATTTACTGCAGCCCATGGACCCTGTGTCCAAACAGGTTTTGGGTCTGAACAAAAGAAGATGAGGCCGGGAATTGCTGCAATTAATCTCTTGAATACTGGTGGCTCAGACTTCACCGGAGAGTTGGCTTTTGCTGTGCTGTGCTTGTGCCCATCACTGAACCTCGCTGAGCTGCCCCGTTTGCCCAGGCAGGGCTGCAGCTGCCCTTGGCACAGGAGGTGCCCTGAGGATCAGATGCCACCTGCTTGCACATGCTCCCCAGGAAGCCCAGATTCCCAGTTTTTGTCCCCAGTTTCTGCGCAGCAAAGCTCTCCCCCGGGAAGGAGGGTGGATAAAACAGGGATCTGCCTGGGTCTTGCTTCAGACCTCCCACCAAAGCCAGGCTGAGCTTTCCCAGAGCTTGGCAAGACGTTGGCAAGTTTTATTGCAGCACTGGGTGATTCTTGTGCCTCTGCTGGTCCCTGAGCAATGGATGATGAAGCAACCTATTGTCCAGGAGCTGGCCGGAGCGGAGCATCCTCCGCGGAGCCGCCCATCCGCCCAGAGCTCCTGCCTGCACGGAGCTGCCAGAGGGGCTGCTTATGCAGAGCTACTGCTGAGCTGCAGCTCCTCGTGGCTCTGAGTAGCTCCATTGACCTGTAGTAAATCTGGGGAAGCAGGCAGGTTTTTGGCCCCTTCCCAGGGCTGACAGGGAGCTCTATAGAGCCACTGTAGGCACGGCCTCGCTCCCGGGCAGGGCTGGTGCAGCTCAGTGCCTCCACCGTGCTGTTCTGCTCACTTCTTTCAAATGGGACATGTAATAAGGGCCAGGACATGATATTAGGTGCTGTCTCTTGCTTTTTTTCTTTTTAATTCAGTCTCTATGACTGCATTTCCTTGGCCCCAGCTCTCGGGTTTTGTCATGCCTTTCCACCAGAAACGCACAACCCATGTTTGTATCATATTGCAAAGAGATATTTACTAAACGAGCCTCTGCCAAGGGGTTGAGAAATATGTTTTCATTAAGAAAATTAAACTGACAAGTCCCTGGACAGCACATTAGTCGCATATTTTTTCTTTAAGGCCAAAATGCAGCAGCTAATAATAATGATGAAATGTCCATGCACAGCCAAATTACTAAAATCTACCCTGTGTTTTCCTGGAAAAGAATGCGGAGAGTTGGCAAACTTGGTTGTAGCTGGGTCTGTGGACTGCTGAGTACAGTGCTACCACTGCGAGATAGTGAGTGGTTTGCAAGTTAAGCAACACCTTCAATCAGATGTGAGTCCCCATTTGTTATCCTTAAAGAATTTCAGCTGTATATATTATAGTAGTACTTTGGCTCTTTGTATTTATTTTAGAGGGCTATACTAAAGAACATTATAAACTCAGGCATGTCCATGCTATATGAACTCCATATGCTGAAGCTTAATTTTAAATGCCATTAAAAAAGCACTTAACATTTACAATATATCAGTTCAGCTACTTTAGCAGCTAGGATGTTCTACGGCAAATGAAATGATTGAGGAAAAAAGAAATTCAGAAGCTCGATGTTATAAAAATCCCCACTGCAGGTATGACAAACTGTCAAATTGTATTCCTCTCATTTCTGGTTTTTAATAATTTTCTCCCCCCCCTTTTTTTTTTCTTTTTTGTTTCATTTTCAAATGCCATTTTAAGGCCTAATTTAAAAAAAAAAAATCTTGGCATTCAGATTGGATTCCTTATACAATTTTTTTCAATGTGTGAATTGGGCTGTGTATTCACAAATTGAAATGTCCTACTGTATTTACCCAGGTGCTTACCTGTAGGAGGACAAGGTTAAGAGGAGTGCAGAGTTTATGAATGAAAATCAAAGAGGGACATTGGTAAACCACCCCTTTTTAGTCCAGGCTAATTACATGGTAAACATCTGGAATTTATGCAGGGCGGTTAAAAGAGTCAATTGAAACGATTTTGAACAGGGCCCATTTTGTTGCCTTCTCCACAGGCAGCGGCAAAATGGTGCTGCAGACCTGGACCAGCTCAGGAAAAGAGGGATAAAGTGGGGGACAAAGTGGCCTCGATGTCTTACGGAGAAATGACATCAGGATTTGGGCCCATCTTAATTCACGTAATTAGAACGAGTCCAGGATGTGGCAATTCTCATCCTCCGTCCCCTTGTGCCGACGGGAAGGAGAACTTTGTGTCCTGGCCGGGGGCTGCAAGGCTGTGGTGAGCCGGTTTGCTCTATTGACTTGGGTGTTTTTACTGGATGAGGAGGAGGTGGGGAAGATGGAGCCAAGAAAATAGTTACTCTGAGGATGTGAAGTGCCTAATCCTGCAAATCCTGGCTGCTGGCGCGGTCTCGAGGGATTGGGAAGCCCATGGCAGTGTCAGTATCCATTAGGGCCATCTCCTTTGGATTGCAAGACCGGACTTTGATGGAATCTGCTGTTTTCCCAGCCACAGCTTTGTAAAAGGATATTATTTAATACCACAAAGACTCTTTAGGTCTGTAAGACATGTAAATGTTCTCCAGTGATGGTTTATGTTCTGCCTGGTTTATGTGACGCTCTGGTTTGGTGTTGGTTTCTGAAGCCAGTGGGACGGGCACATTTTGGTGGGAAGCTCTGCCATGCTCCTGGCTCCAGCAAAGTTTAATGGGTGTGCTGTGAATTTGGGAAATCCGGGAAGGCCAGAGGAGCCTGTCTGCACTACCACAGGGTTTAACTCTTTGTCTCCCCCAGGCTTTGCTGATGCTCAGTTCTCAGTTTGTTGGAGGGAACACTGGAGTAGTGGTGGGACCTGGTGGATACTGGGATCGTGTGAATGACAAAGCATGTGCTCATTTTCCTCTGAAATGTAGTCAGGTCTCCTGACTTTCCAAATACTTCCGCAGCAGCAAGAAATCTGCAATTTTGGTGCTGCCATAAGCCAGGTAGAGCCTCCTGTAGAAGTGAGGGCTCCTTGTCCAAGCCTCCCACAAACAGGGGTGTGTTGACCCCCCCATATCTCTCTCTGCACCCTCCTTCTCCTGGCACTGCCCCACAGCCCCCCTCACTATACCGTCATCAAAATTTGTGCCCGCTTTTGCACTGGCACACGCTCTCGAAAGAGAGAGTTTAATTCAGGTGACGTAAAAGCAGCAATATTTTGTAGCTCATTTGTCCTCACGTGAAATTCACCTGATGCTGGATCTGTTTTCTGGGCTGCTGCTCCATGTTTCCATCAGTTCCAGTGCTTCCATCACTCACTAACGTGGTACCCCTCTGCTTTTCCTAAGGAGGATGTTTCCCAGTTACAAGGTCAAAGTGACTGGAATGAACCCCAAGACCAAGTACATTTTGTTGATCGACATCGTCCCGGCCGACGACCACCGGTACAAATTCTGTGACAATAAATGGTAAGACAACACTTCTGTTTGCCTTCTTTTCCATGGGAAAATTGCAATTGGATCAACCGTTTGTTGTGCAGACTTAGAAACCAACATAAACACCTTCCCGCGGGAGGGACGCCAACATCCCGGAGCTCTTTTTGGTGGAGCAATGATGGACACAAGAGCCAGGAAGTTTAAAGCAGACAAATAGAAAATGAAATATTATTAACAGGCTGGGTGGTTAACTGCTGGAAAAAAGTGCTGCTGGGGGTGGTGAGTTGTCCACCCCCAAAGTGCTCTAGGTTGGGGAGTTTTCTTGGAGAAGATGCTTTAGGACAAGCACAGGTTATCTGGCCGTGTGCAGTGTAGGAGGGTGAAGCCACAGCCTGCCTTGTACCAGAGGCTGGACAGGATGATCTAATGATCCATTTTGGCCCTCAAAATTAGGTCTTTATGTGACTCAAGAAAAGTTTTAAATTCCTTTCTTCTATAGTAATATTTTGTTTTAGGAGAGCGGCTATAAAGTGAAATGTGGGGTGGTTTACTCAGAGCCCTGATTCTCTTCTGTTATTTTTCCCTTCCTTTCCCAGCAAAGTTACTTACCCAAGAGGCAGCTGGGATTTTTGCTCTCTGACAAAGGAAACGTGTTGTTTTCTCTTTTGATTTTTCCCCCCCGAAATGCCCGGCAGCCTCCCTCACTGCCACTATTCGCTGTGGTTTCCCCAAACCCTTCCACCGGCTGCTGCCTGGTGAAAAGCAATGGAAAATTTCACAGGGAACGAGCCCGGTGACATCCCAGAAAGCAGTAATAATTTACTTGCACATTAGGGCTGCTCCAGTTTAAAAAAAAAAAGTCCCTTTTCCGTGTGCTTTTGTCCCGGAATGCCTCTGGGTAAGAGGAGTGGACTGAGGGTCTCTGTGCCACGGTGGCCACTTTGTGTGTTTCAGACATTAAACCCGAGATGATGGATAGTTGTTAACTCTGTTTAATTTAGTTTTTGCCAGCCCTAGAGCTGTTTCCCCTTCTTCTTTTATTGCTGCTGGAAAGTTTCTGTTGTTTTTGGTAATATTGCTTTTATTGGGGTTTTATAAGAGGAGAACAATGGGGAGAAATGAGGGCGTTGCCATTAAATGATGTCTCATGGCTGGGCCTTGTGTCCATGAGAGCTGGTGGTGGTATGGGGCAAGGGGAGCTGCAGAAGGGTACTGGGAGCAGCCCCAGAGTGGGAAGCAGCCCCTTCCCACTGGGAAAGGCTGTGAAGGGTGCAGCCACACCAGTTCCACTCCTGCCCACAGGTACTTTCTCCTGGGAACTGTGCAGGGCTGTCTCCCTTTGCAGAAAGGTCTTTGAAGGCTTCCAAAAACCCAGACAAGATCTTCTCCTTGACCAGTGCCGATGTGGAGACACTGCCCCAAGGAAATCCCATGTGGGAGCAGGGATGGGGTTACTCTGCCGGGCTGTGATGCTGAAACAAGGATCCCAAAAACCCATGAGCAGCAGGGGCCTCCTCCAATCCCCGTGTCCCAGTGCATCCCCATAGGGCTGGCGGGAGGATCTCTGGGATGAGTCCAAGGACAAAAAGCTCTCCTGTGCCCGGGCTGTGCCAGGGTGATGCCATCTGTCCCCTCTGTGTTTGCAGGATGGTGGCCGGGAAGGCCGAGCCGGCCATGCCGGGCCGGCTGTACGTGCACCCCGACTCCCCGGCCACGGGAGCCCACTGGATGCGGCAGCTGGTGTCCTTCCAGAAGCTGAAACTCACCAACAACCACCTGGATCCCTTTGGACACGTAAGAGAGACATTCTGCAAGGGGTTTGGGCAGAGGTGGGCCCTCAGTGCTGAGTTTGTGTCTGGGCTGCTGGGCGGGATGTCACAGGTAATTTAATAATAAGGACCAACATTATTTTGTGCTGGGGGGGGTGTTTAATGTGAAGGGAGGGGTCTGTGTGCTTCCCCTGCTCTGAGCCATGACTGGCTCAGTTGTGTCCTGCTGGATGCCACCGACCTTTTCTTTTGTGCCCAGGAACTTTCCAGGCAGTGCTGTGGGATTTTGAGCCGAGCCCGGCTCGTGGTCCATGCAGCTCACAGAAACAGGTTGCATAAACTCCTGATTTTCCAAGCTGGGTTTGGCAGCCCTATAAAAGATGAAGTATTTTATTTGGAAAATCTTGATTCATGTGTATAGGGAATGCAGAGGTGGGGAGCACACAGTTATCTTCCCCAGTGCATTTAATAACTCAGACCAAGGGCCCTTCCAGCCTGCCAGGAGAGTGAGTGCTCAGATACTGCATATAAAAACACAGACCTGTCTGGTTTGCACAATTTGAGCAGAAAGTCACGTAAAAATAAACCGTCCTTGGTGGGAGGAAGGGAAGAGAGAGTTTAAAATCCTTCCAGGTTTAGAGCCATCAGCTCCTCCTTGTACCACAGGTAAGAGAATCTAATTTGTATCATCAAAATGTGGTTTTTAACCTGATGGTGTTTTAAGCAGCAACAGTCTGGGGGGCAAGGGAGGCTGTGAGAAGGGTGCAGAGTGGGAAGGGTCTATCTGTCTCGCTTAAAATGACTGTGCATCGAGCCTCTAAAGAGCAGCTTTTCACTTGGAGTCCACATCCTGATGTTTCCCAAAGCTGTCCAGAAAGTGCGATTCTGACACAGCTGAATCAGCTGGAGCTTTAGGGGGTTGCCTCCAGAGGCAGGATGACCCCACCAGCTTAAAACGCTGCTAAAAATCCAGAATTTTTGGCAGCGTTTGTAATTTTTTGCGGATTTTGAGCCTCCGAAAGCCGCGCGTTGGTGCCGCGCGTCGCCGGTGCCGCGGCCGAGCCGGGCTCTGGCAGGGACCCGGTGATAACCCAGCCCCGCGCCGGGCCCTGACCCCCTCCCCAACCTACTGACCCCACTGGAACATGTGTGAACTTCAAAGGCTCCCCGGCACCGTTTAATGCTGCTGTTATTAATCACAGCCCATCTCTGCTCCCCCCGAAGGGGGAAGCACCACGGAAATGAAATGAAACGACTGCGTCAGGGCTCGCGCAGTAAAAGTGACACAGAGCCACCCCTGCCACCGTTTTGGTGCCACAGCCATCCCGACCCGCTGGCTTTGCACGTGGCGTTTTTTGCTCCCTGTTTTTCTCTTGGTTAACTCTGCAGCTTAATATACGACTGTTTATGCTGTAAAATGTAAACCATAAAACATACAGGATGTGCGATGCGGCGGTAAAACAAACAGGATGTGCCGTGTTGGTTTTGCAACTTTAAACGTTTGCTTTTCCTGACTTTGTCATTTTTTAACTGAGATTTTAACGCTGCATTTTAACAGGGAAGATTTTAAACCCCCGCCTCCTTTCTGATGAACAGCCTACTTGTCTTCCCACAAGATTTCCCTAGTGAGACAGTGGGGACTCTGGTTGGGGTTTTGGGATAATATCCACCATGCCATGGCTCCAGATGAGTCCTGCTCAGTGCCCTTGGGCTGTGCCAGCTTTGTACCACATCCCAGCACCCTCCCTCTCCCATTAATGGGAAAATGCCTGAAATAATCTATTTTAAGTGCCTGGTTTGCTGCTCAGTTCAGGCACTGACAACCTGCCTGGCTAAATGGGGCTGAGCCCGTTCTCAGAGAGCTCCTCATTAGGCTTCTAAATTAATCATCTGCTTTAGAGACGTGGTGGTGCACATGGAGGAGAGCTCCAGGAGAGGGGGAATGCTCCCATTAGCTCGTGCTGAGAACGGTTCTGCTGTTGCAGTGGTGGCCGATGTCCCTGGGCCGGGCAGGGCCTGTCCCACGAAGGCATTACGTTAGGAATAATAACAGCTTCTCATTTCTAGGAATTTGTTCCCAGCGACTGCAAACACTTTCTTAAAGCTCCCTAAGAAAAACAAGTCAGAAAAGCCACAGGGTTTGTTTGCCTTCCCGTGCGCCAGCGGAGCCTGCCTGCTTTTCCTTTTGTCTTTGATTTCCTCCAAACCTCAAAACCACGTGGAGTGAGGATTTCTGCAGCCTTGGCTGGCGCATTTTTGGGTGTGTGGGCAGCTGTCCAGCCAGAGCTGTGCTGGGTCACCCACCCTGGCACCCTCGGCCGCTGCAGTGTCCCCATCCCTACATGGGGCGCTGCTCCTCTGAGGCAGCTCCTGGGAAAGACAGGCAGCAGAAATTTCACATTATTTCACCGATAAATGAATGCGTGCCCTGACTCTGTGCACTGCAATAGCTGCTTAATATCAGGGACAAGCAGCCCCATGGAGTTTATATGAAGTGGAGGCACATTTGAGGCTTAAAATAAGTGAGATAAACATCTTAATTAATAAGCTGTGGAGCTGAAACTGTTGCTGCAATCCACGGAATTAGATTGGAGATTATTTACCGTGCTGGGGATGTGGGAAAGCCTCACTCTCTGACACCCAGCCCTTGCTCTCCAGCCTCACAAACCCCACTCCTGCTGCTTCCCCTGGCCCGTTATCTGTTGTGGTAAATTATTAGTTACAGTCAGAGGCATGGGAGGCATTTGTCAATGCAAACATGTAAAACTGAGCAGGTTTTATATCAGAACAAATTCAGAGCTCTGTAATCTGCCTCAAACCCCTGTGGCTGAGCAAGTTTTGTGGCAGGTAAGCCTGTGCCCAGCTCACACACCACAGCCTGAAAACATGGGCTGTATATTTTGCTCCGGGGGGATTTTTCATCCATGAAAGGCTTCTTTCACACCAGGTTTAACAACTGAGGAACGTTCATGTTGAGAATGGATTAAGAAATCAGCAGCCACTGTAATGTTTAGCTACAGTGAGGTCTATCTGATCCCAAAGAAAGCATTGTAAGCCACCCATGCTTAGAGTGAAATCTGAATTTATGTATTTTCAAAGCATTACATGCAGAGATAATCAGCCTGATAGAGCCTCTGACTTACATGGGGCTGGTGAGCCGTTATGAGCATGAGGGATTCTGGCAGGGCTGGTGCTTTGCTCTGATGCCACGGGAGTAACAGGGCATTTGCAGAGGTGAAAATAATCTTGTAAGTGCCAGCAAGGGTGGCACATCCCTTACCTGTTCCCAGTGGGTGCTGCCTGGGAAATGCCTAGCTGTGTTTTCCAGGGGAATTGCTCCGTCACTCCAGGTTATTTTGTGCTAATCTCAGCTGCAGAGGATGCCCAAAAATCCCCTTTCTCTTGGAAAGGGGAACATAACACCTGTATTTCTTTAGAAAGTCGATTCAGGGCAATATGGGAAAACAGCAAGTGTGTCTGTCCACAGTGATAAATCCTCAGGAATGGAATTCCACTTTCTTCAGAGGTTTAGAGTACATAAACAGAGAGTGGAAGGTGCCCGTGACATCGTCCTTACGGAGCTGTGGGGCAGCTCCCGGCCCCAGCGGGTGAAGGATGCTCAGGGGGGTGTGAAGGCTGTGAGGGGGTGGCTGGGGGGCTGCAGCTCAGAGCTGCACTGGGGTTGTAGGGAGGACATGGGGAGGCCTTTTGGGCACTGGCCGGAGGACTGACCACAGCTGGTGGCTGCGGTTTAGTGCTGGCAGCTCAGGAGCCCAGGATCCTTCTCCTGAGGACCTCTGGAATGGGGTTTTCAGTACCCGGAGGAGTTAACGATGAGCTGGATGGCAGCTGGGAGAAAACATTCCAGCCTTGCTCCCAGGCCTCTCTGCCCTGGTTTTAGGCAGGCTGTGAACACTCAGAGTCACGTCAGGGCAGCGCTCACCGGCTGGAAAATGGGAGAGGAGCGAGAGCATCCCGGGAGGGGTTTGTGCTGTTGATGGGCTGTTGTTGTCAGTGACTCCACTGAAATTAAGCCTCTCTGCCAGAGGACTCGGCTCCTGCAGCCAGGCCAGCTTGGAAAGGGCAGGAGCATCACATCAGTATTGCTGAGAGGTTCTGACTGGGACCAGATCGATTGGAAATGATTTTCTTGAAAAAAATATGAATATAAAGAATATAGAAACAGATTCTGGAATATATAAAGGTATTCCTGAAGGAAAACAAATAAATAAACAAATGAGAAAAGTAATGAATTGAGATTAGAAGTGGAGGTTGTGACAAATAAAAGTAGATATTTAATTTAATGCCCCCCAACACAGCATTGCAGAGCTTGGTTGTGTTACAAACCCTGTACCTAGCTCGCTCCTGGGCTGCTGCTGGTGACTTTTAATTGCCATAATTACTTTATCTACTTTTAAAATGAAGCTTTTATTTTAGTTTCTGAGATGTAACCAAGTGAGGTTTAGCGCTACAGGATATTATAGATGGCCTGTCACTCATGACAGCATTTTAAGTGATATTCCTGTTTTTCTTGACCCAAATCTGCTGTTTAGTGGCTTTACTCTTTAATGCTGATGAGTTTGTTATTTCTCTTCAGATTTAATATTTGCACACTTGGTTTTATGTGATTATCACTGAAAGCCTTAATTTTTCCCTTAGTCCTGGGGTTTCCTTTTCATTTTTCTATTAATTAAATCTCAGCCTTTTTCTGCCTGTGCCCGTCAGACGCACTCAGGCGCTTTTAATTAGCTTCACGTCCTGCTAATCTTGCAAAACCCTAATTTTGATTCATAATTTTTTTTATTTGTTTGCTTTATGACTTGTGGCCAAGCAGTTTCCTCTCGGGTGCTGGTGGGAGGTTTATGTGCTGCCTTGGAAGCAGCTTCCCCCCGGCACTGGGATCACCAGAGGGAGGGAGGGAGGGCTGGGGCCACGGCAGCTCCCGGGGGGAAATCCTGCCTGGGGGAAAGGGCACAGCCTCACCCCTCTTGTCCTGCTCAGAGCAGTGCTGTGGTGTCTTTGTAGCAAGGGAGCACTTTCACATCCTTATTTTCAGCAAAAAATTGCTTGTATTTACATATATAACATTTGGNATATTTATATTTATATTTATATTTATATTTGAAATATCTAAGAATTCATATATATATATATAAAATCTCTCCCAATACTAAACCACCTTTTTCCTCAGTCCATTTAAACCTTGAAAAACCCCTTTTGTCCAGCCCTAAATTTGCAGGCAAGTTTTTCAGACCATCACTAAGCCTTGTGCTGAAAGAACATCCATGAAAAGATTATTTTCTTTTTTTTTTTTCTGGTACCCATTCATTTTAGGAAATCAGATCAATAGTGGTGCCCAAATAAATTACAAGGTCTGATGTGAAGTTTTACTTTGTTTGCTGACTGAAAAATAGGAGCAGAGCTGTGTGAGCACACTGGGCACGGTGTGTGTTCCACAGGGATGGATGGATCCAGGGTTTCCATGGATGGAAGAAGTGGCCAGTGGAGTCGGTGGTTGAAAAGAAGATTTACTTCTCTCTGTTAAATCTTTTTGTTGCTACATTGCTGGTTTATGTGAGTCAAATGCAGCGGATTTTGGTAAAATTTAACTGGAATCAGATCCTGAAATGGTCTCGTTTGGAGTGGGAGCTGGCCTGGAGAAGGGCAGGGGAAGAGGTCGCTGTCCAGGGGGGCAGGTGACAGCGGGGGGAGTCACACACGGGGTGTCCCAGGATGTCACACCTGGAGTCTGCCCAAAAAAATCCTCCTGTGCCAGAGCGATGGAATCCACCCCAAAGCTGCATCCCACGGCCAGGAAACACCCGATGAATTCCAGCTGATGGGAGATGAAAAAGGACCGAGGCAGAAAAAACCCAGATATCCCAGCTTTGGCCATCTCGTAAGGAACTATTTGTCTGAGCTCATGTTGAACCTTTTCCCAGGATTTTCCAGCCTTTCTTTTATTCCCCGCTGTGCCGATTGCCAGGACAAACGTGTGGATTTGGGAGGCTCCTCCCAAAATCCTGCAGCCCTGCAGGAGCAGCCAGGCTGGACTCGGGGCTGGGACTGGCTGGGGAGAGCCCGGCCTGTGCTCGTGGGGGCTGCAGCCTGGCCCTGCCTTGGGACAGAGCAAAGGGAATCCTTCCCAGGAAAGGGAAAATCCACAGGATGAGATTCAGGGAATTTTAGAGCTCGTGTTTTAGCTGCTGGAGAGGGTGTGAGAATATAATGTTTTATTTGGTAGAACTGGATGATCTTAGGGGTCTTTCCCAGTGTAAATGATGGTGTGATTTTCATGGCTGGCTTTGGGGTGAGGTGTCCCTGTGAGTCCCAGGATGCAGGAGAAGAGGGAATTGTGATCCCACCATCCCCTGGACACACAGCTGGGTCAACTCCGGTGCTGATGGAGCATCTTCAAACCATTCCCTCCTAAAAAACCCTTCAGTTTGGGATGGCTTATACCACCAAATGCTCTAAATATTAATTGAGATGATTCTGCAGGGCCTCCTTGATTAAAGCACCATTTTCTCCATGTAAAAAAACTGGATTGTCAGGTTTTTGTTCTGGGCTGTCGCGCTCCAGCTCCGAGTCCCAATGTGGGACCAGAGCCAGCCTCAGCTCAAAGGCTTTTTCACTTTGAAAGAATAGAGGGAAGGAAGAAAGAAGCAGAAAATATATTAAAATGCAAGATTTTATATTAGTTATGTGATCCCCCGGGAGCAACCATAAAATTATGTGGCTTTTTCGTAGCCATTTACTATTCAATATAAAAAGGGGAGTTGCCATAGCAACCACTGCATCATATGACATCTGATACCGTGGCGAAACAGGGAGCTCTTAAATCAACTCCCCAAATTTCATATGAAAGTAAATACACTTTACTGGTGATTTCAAGGCGAGTTTGCCTTGTGACAAGGAATGTGGCACCATTTCCCCTGCTCAGCTCCTGGCCTTTGGGCCCCATCCTGCACACTGGCTGAAGCCCTCGAGCCCTGGAGCCGACATTACTCAGCAGGGGGAGAGATTAGGAGTTAGAGGAGTTTGTTTTCCTAAGTAAAATTAAATGAAAGGAGCAAATGACACTATTTTTTTTTGACATTTCTTGCTGACTGGGGAATGCCAAAAAAATGAAGAAGTTGAGTTCTGTAACAGCTGAAGTTCCATCTGCAAGTGTGTGAGCAGCACAAAGGAGGGAGACAGGGGGGTGAAAATAAAAATTAAAAGGTTGTTTGTGTAAGCTCACATTGGCCTCTGAGCGTGGGCTCTCTCACAGTCTGGTCAGCACGTGTGACATCGAGGGGGTAGCAGTGACATCACCCTGGGGGTGCTCTGGCTCCTCTGCCAGCACTGAGGCAATTCCAGGGGCAGGGGGAGCAGCCAAGAGGAGCAAAACGTTTCTCAAAATATCCAGGAGCTCTTTGGGTCTCACCTGGTGCAGCCCAGGAGGGTCCCCACCGCTGGGTCCCTGCAGGTGGTTTCATTGCAGCCTTTTGGTGCCTCTCCACTGATGCTCTTAGAGATGAAGGATGCCATTTCTCATATTTAATAGTCATTTTTTTCTTGGAATGTGTGTTTTCCAGGCAGAGAGAGTGCTGGGGTGGTGGTGGTGGGAGATGGAATCCCCACAGGGCCCGTGGCAATACTTCCTGAATTAAGGGTGGTCCATCTAATTTAAGGACCCCGGCTGGGATATCTGTTTGATTTGCTGGATTGTTTTGGTTTTGTTTTTAATAAGTCAAAAAATCTTTATTTATTTATATTTATTATCCATGTCTGGACTGTTCTTTTATGAGCAAATGGACAAGATCACCAAGTTGCAGAGAGAGGCTTTCAGTTCCTAAATTTCCTCAGGAAACACTGTTTTTCTCATTTCCCTTCCTAATTTTGTCTCTTTATCCTTCAGCATGCTCAAATTCCCTTCTAACCAACACACCAGCAGCAAGACGAGGCAACACCGTCTCTTTTTTAGCAGGCAGCCTATCCCAAACTCTCTACATTTTGTGCAAAAACAATTTAAAAATGTGTGTGGCAGTGTCTGACACTGAATTAATCTCCCCATGACCTTGCAATGAGAAAGGTAAGTGCAGGAGAGTACAAAGTTACTGTTTTAGCATCACCTTTGAGGCTGAGGGTCCTACGTCACTGCTCACTGCTCTGTCCCATCCATTAAAATGCTTCTCATTTTTGACACAATTCTTTAAGTTAATCTTTCCACTGATGTTTGTCACTGGAGTGGAATTTACATTTGTTTTGTGTATTTTTAGCTTTCCAAAGCAGCCTTGAAAACTATTTAGCCTGAATTGTTGGCATTTCGCTTTGCAGGGACACGGTGTTTTGTGGCTTAAGGTTGTTTTTGGGGTGGTTTGTCGGGATTTTGAATGCACAGGGATTACACCAAGCACAGGTAGGGAGGGTGTGTGGAGTTCTTGTTCTCAAGCCTGTGAAATGTTGGTTTTATGCAGAGAGTTGTTGCTGACCCCCCAAAAGATGTGGGAAATCCCCTGTGCAGCTGTTGGGGAGCCAGACACTCAAATTCCGACAGGGATTACACTGAGACAGGTGGGCAAAATTCACTTTGGTGCAAGGGACAGAAATGCCCAACCTTGTAATTGCAGTGGCAAAATTAGGCCATTTAGGGGTTTTTTTCATGATGAACCTCCAGGCAGATTTGCAGCCACAACTGGAACACTGAGCATCTGTCAGAAATCCTTTCCTGAGTTCTTCTATCAGGCTCCAAGAAGTTCATTTATTCATTTTGGAAATTGTTTGGACTCCTTGGCTTTGAAGATGTTATTAAAAATACATTTATCTTCTTAAAGGGGTCATTATAGCCCAGGGGATCCTGCTTTGGAGGGGGAACACAGGCTATTCATGAGCGGTGTATCAAAACTTGGGGTCCTAATTTTCCCTTTGGAAATCTCAGTTTAAAGTTGTTTTCTTCATTCTGAAGCTGTGTTGCCCTGGGGAAAAGTCACCCGTCCTGGGCAGTGTGGGACAGACAGTGAGGAAAGCTCAGCAAACCCAAGTTTTTGCTCCAGACAACCATTATTTATCAGCATGGCTCAACTCTTAATTACTGAAAATTGAAGTGTCCCTTCTTGTGAAAGTCCTGTCCCTCGGGTGTTACTTTGTTTTATGAGTGGCTGATACTTGAAAGCAGAGAAAAAGCTCCAGCCCAAAACCTGAGCCGACCCTCTCGCATCTACACCCTGCACATCAACAGCCACAAAGTGGTTCAGAGGCTTGATGCAAAGCTGATAAAATGCCAAAAATTCCTCGTTCTCTCTCTTGGGGAGCAGGGAGGGTTGTCTGGAAAACGTCAACAGTAAAAATTGCATTTAAGTGGTGCATGATGCAGCAGCTACTGTGGGCAGGGGGACCTGCAGCAGATGAGGGGGTTTAGAGAGCGCAAGCTCCATGCACTGCCTCCCATCCTGGCTGGAGCACCTGGAGCTGCTGCTGTGAGCTCTCCTGGGTGTGGAAATCATGGAGAAGAAAGGGTTCCTGAACACAAAGAGCAATCACAGAGCAAAAAACTTCTGCTTCTTGGTAATTCTCATTTAAAACTGGCTAAACCCATAATTAATGTGAACTGATGGTGCTCTGCTGCGCTGTGCACATCCATCCATCCGTCCATCTGTCCATCTGTCCATCCACCCATCCATCCATCCACCCATCCATCCATCCA
>VZTD01005592.1:653177-834187 GCA_013397725.1 Rhagologus leucostigma | reverse complement strand
CATCCATCCACCCACCCATCCATCATTCCACCCATTTATTTACCACCAGTGGAAGACTCCACCCATCACAGTGTCCCTTTCTTGGCCCTTTGCCTGTTTCTGTCTTTGCCCTGGGCTTTTTGTCACCCCAGGGGTGGCAGCCTGGCTGGAATCCCTCTCCCCCAGGAGCAGCCGGGCTCAATTAGCTCATTTGGGAGCAGAAAGAGGAGAGTGGAAAGGATTATGCTGAGAAAACAAGGCAGCAGTATTTCTTCTTTGCCCCGTAAAAGGAATAAAGGCTTTTCTTAAAACCACCCCACTTCTTAAAAGAAATTCCATTTCTTGAAGCCATTTTCTTCTGCAGTGTCTGGGCACTTCCCTTCTTTGTGGAATCTCAGTGCTGGATGAGCCTGGGCAGCCCCTCTCAGCCCTGAAAGCTCCACCAGAGGAGCCCTGTGCTGGAGCCAGGCTCTGATCCCTGCTGGACCTCAGCCCTTCCCCAGCCCCCCTGGCACCCTCCATAAAAAATCCCTTGGCTGGTCCTGCCTTTCACTGGCCAAGACTCGAGGAGGGGAGAGGTGCCCGGACCAGCCACCCACTCAGCCACTCCACAGACAGCAGGAAAAACCAATCTGCTGCTTTGTAGTTTTATTTTTTTTTTACCAGCAGATAAAAGAAAAATAGCTTTCTAGCTTTCTTTCCCCTGTGGTTTCTGTGTTGTTTTTTTTTCCTCTGCTAAACTGTGTATTTTTCAGCTCAGTAAAGTATTTATTAGGAATCTTTACAGACCAGTCTGCTGGTGAATTATATATTGTACAGCTTCGGTGTGAGCTGGGAAAAAAAAAATTATGACATTTTTTCCACCCGGACCGATTCTATCCAATAGCAATAGGAAAATGAGGGTTTACCAGGAAAGCTTTAAGTTCAGCTCTGCTTGCCAGAGCTGCAGATACCTTTTGTGCCTTGGTTCATGTGCATTTCTAGAATGTCAATTTTCTCTTCTAGCTCGCAAGCAAAGCTAAAGCTGAGCTCTGCTGGGCTTTGGGTCCTGCTGCAAAGTGTCCAACAGCCGTGGCTTGTCTCTTCTCTTTTTTGAATGGATTTCTCACTTCAGCATCAATTTTCTTTCAGATCATCCTTAATTCAATGCACAAATACCAGCCCCGGCTGCACATCGTGAAGGCGGACGAGAACAACGCGTTCGGCTCCAAGAACACGGCTTTCTGCACCCACGTCTTCCCAGAGACCTCCTTCATTTCAGTCACCTCCTACCAGAACCACAAGGTAGGCAGCTTTTTGGGCTACAAATGCTTCATTTCTGGTCAGGAGCTTTGAGAGAGGATCTTCCTGTTCTGCTGCTTTAAAAGACAAGTTTCCATCCTGGCTTTAAGCACGAGGGATGAGCCAGGACGCAGCTCTGGAGGAGCAGGGATGTTGCTGGTAACAATATTTTGGCAAAGCCTGGGCTCTCCTGACTCGCTGTGCTCACAGGGCTGAGATGTCATTCAAACAGCAAAGCACATCTAATAATGACCAGTAAAGCTTGCTCATAAATCTGCAGTGAAAAGTAATTATAGAATGTGTGTTTAGTGAGACAGACGAGGAATGTAACCATAAAAACGGAGCTCGGAGCTGGCTCTGCGGTTTGCACGGGGAGGCAGGAGGGGGTTGGGGTCTGGGGGGGTTTTTTGGGGGTGTAAAGTACAAAGGGCTCAGTTCTGTGCTCTGAGTGGGTGTCAGGGACACCTGTGTGCTCTAGGGGCTGGTTTCTGCTTTGACTGTGGTGTTACTTGTGCAATGGGCAGAGTTCTGTCCGTCTGAGGGTTGGATCCCAGCAGGACTGGCAGCAGTGGGACAGTAAATTGTCACCTCCCTGTGGCAGCAGGAGCACTGTCACCAGGGCAGGGACAGGGGAGGATGACAGCAGGGAATGGAAAGGCTTCAGATTCTATCCTGCTACTGCTCTGCCTTTGAACAAGCTCCTGCTCCCAGGCATTTTCCTAATGGTAAAGTCCAACTGCAGAGCTGTATGAGGAATAATTAATATATTAATTGGAATTTTAAAAGTGCATCAGATTCATAGCTAAAGGTGCAGAGCGAGGTAGCACTGCCAGAGCGCTCCTGTCACCCTGAATGTGAAGTCTGCCATATGTTACTGTACCAGTTCCTTTCCTACACATTCATAGGAAAATCCTGCAGGAACAGGAACAAGTGTGAAATTCTTCCTCCCCAATAACCTGACCAGAGCTTTTCCTCCCAAGCAGGATGCCTGTGTGCCCTTTGATGCCTGAAGCATAGAGTCTTTGCAAAAAATTTTGCAATTAGTGAGCCGGTTAAGAGCCTCAGAGCAGAAACAGGGATGTGGTATGGTCAGGCAGGGTGGGGGAAAAGTGCCCATTAGGACACTGAAGGTAGAAAAGTTGTAGCTGTTGATGTAAAATGAGCAATTGCCCAAACATGGTTAACCAAAAGGACTCGAAAGAGCTTATATTTAATACATACTTAAAATGTCTGGTGTCAATGGTGCCTTTCATCCCTAAAGTTCCCAAAGTGCTCCATAAACTCCGTGCTTGCACTGTCACTGCTCTTCAGCTGCTGCTGGGGAGGTTTGTGGCTGGGGGGCAGCGCAGGGTGGGCCTGACAGATTTAGGGAAAACGGCCCAGATGAGCCCAAATTCTTTTGTGGAGATCCTGTGAGGAGCCTCTGTGGTGCTGCCCAGCTGCTGCCCTGGGATCTGCAGGCTGGGGGGGATGGACAGTGCCCTGAGCAGGGGGCACAGGGACCTGCAGCAGGTGACAGCAGGCATAAGGTCTCAGCATGAGCTCACTGTGGTCTTGAAAAAATCTCAACCTCAAAAAAATACCTGAATGGTTTTATTTATTCTCTTAGGCATCAGCAATTAAAAACCTGGTCTGGGTGTCTTTTAGAAGAAACAAACTGCTGAACTATTTTTAGCTCAGAAATCTCCTGCTAGCAAGAAGTACGGTTGTAAATAATTGTATTCCTAAAGAAAAAATGAGGAAGCTGAGGATAGGGGCTACCCCTGAGGTCAGTGAGAAAGGTGTGTGTTCACCCCAAATTCCCCTTCTGGATGAGGCCAGGGGAAGGTGACAAGGAGGGACTGAAGCCCTGATCCTGCTCACGTCAGAGGAAAACCACGGTCACTAAATAACAAAATGAAAATAAGATGTACAAACCTGCTGTCAGGCTGTGGGTTTGGAAGGGTCCTGTGCTTCTTGTGGTTCATCAGCTGCTTGAGCTTCCCTGGAAGAGCTCGAGCCCTGGAGGCTGCTTAAATTCACATGTCACCACCTTCCCCTCCATCACTGATACGGGCCAGCTGCGTTCTCAGGAGCTTTTTTGGTGAGGGATATTTTTCAACGTTGCTAAAAGTGTAGTTGTTAGTAACAGCAACACTCATGCAAAACCATCCCAAAGCAGAACTGCTGCTCTCCTCAGCACTGAAATGGGATGCAGGGGGCTCAGAGCAGGGAGAGGGGCCGTGCAGAGATAAAGCACTGTTTGAGTTGGGATGCGTTTCACAGAGGAAAAATGACTGAATGGTGGCCATAAGGGTGGATAAAATGGTTATGGGAATTAGGGAGAGCCACACCGTGACAAGCAGGGCTCTCTAACGTGGAAACATAGGGAACCTTTTAAATCAGACAAATACATTCTCTCTATCAGGAGCCCAGAAAAAGGACACAGGGCCCAGAGTAAGACCCAGACTCTGCATTTCACAGGGATCATCAGGACTGGGCCCCTCAAGACCCACCAGCTCAGCCCTGCTGCTGCTGCACTTTCAGTCTGATTTGCTTTCAAACACTTTATTCTTGGTTTTGTTCTTTTAAAGATAACCCAGCTGAAAATTGAAAACAACCCCTTTGCCAAGGGCTTCCGGGGCAGCGACGACAGCGACCTGCGCGTGGCACGGCTGCAGAGGTACTGCACTCCTTGTCCTGCTCCTCACGGGCTGCTGCTCTTTGGAGAAGCAGCTAAAAGGTGACAGAGCCACGGGCATCGTGTTTGCTTGTGCTTGAATGCCATTTATATCCCTCAAAAGCCCTTCCTGTGACTCAGTGACACACTCTGTGCTGTCAGTTCTTGCCCACACCCAGAGGAGTGCGATGAGTTCATCGTCTGAAGCAAAGGGTGGTGAAGTCATTGGCTGGAGATGCTCTGGGGGAGCCAAACCAATATTTCATCATTCTGATGATGCTGATCGCTGCCTAACCGGTCTTAATTTTTCTCACCTCTTTTAGCAAAGAATACCCAGTAATTTCCAAAAGCATCATGAGGCAGAGGTTGGTGTCCAGTCATGGCCAGCTGTCAGCAAAGCCAGATGTTAACCCACTCCATGGGAATCACCAGACCCTTCAGCATTATCAGTATGAGAATGGTGCTCACATGCAGTTTGCAGCTTCGGATACTCAAGATCTGCCACTCAACACCTTCACAGCACAGAGAGATTCAGGGCTCTTCTACCATTGTCTAAAAAGAAGAGGTAACTCAAGTTTACAGCTAGAAAAATACTACAGAAAATAAACCTGAGAGCGTGAGTTCGGTTTGGATTGGTCTCTTGGGCCTTGATCTTCAAAAATACTGCTGTGATTGGAGTGTTTTGGAGAGTCAGGAGCCAAGAGCTGCTGTTTGGGGCAGTTTTTAGTGGGTTTGTCCCATAGAAGGTAAATTCAGACTCTGAGTCAGAGCTGAAACAATTAATTAGGATGTGTAATTCAAATGGCACAGAACTTCAGTGGAAAATTATCCATTGTTAGGATCAGCTGAATTAGAAATTGTTTGCAGGAGGCCATTAGCATTACCAAAATTCTACACTTTCCAGGGCAAAGCCATGAGCAGTTCCCTCAACGTCTGCAGGCCAGTGGGACTGTGGGAGCTTGGTATAAGCAGCCCTTTCCTCTCATCCACTAATTCTCAAATTTAAGTGAGCTGTGACTGCATTCTCTTCCTTTTAGTCCAGCATCAGATGAGATCATGGCATGTTTTAAGTTAAATGGAAAAATTTTGTGCAGAAGAAAAAAATCCTTCTATTTGCATGTCTCACTGCCTGCTAATTTATTTAAGCTGGGAGAATCCTCTGATCATGGCCAAATGAAGAATCTGACAGCACCAGTAATGAGGGCTGCGAGGCAAATGTGTAATTTTAGCAGATGTTCAGTGTGCAGATGAATTCACTAATTCATCCAGAGAATATTCCTAATGAGCAACAGAAAGCTGCTGGGGAACAGGGCCACGGTCCTCACAGGAGGAGAGGGGCTGTGCGAAGCTGAGGAAGGGCTGCTGACTGGGAAAGGGCTCCTTTATCTGGAAATATTTCTGCAGCTTTTGACATGAATATCTGGGAAATGTAGAGTCGTTTTTGCAGTGACAGGAAGGCAGGCTGTGATAAGACCCTTTAAGAGACTTCTTGAATTTGTCAGGAGGAACCGCATGGGAGTGTCAGGGTCCTCTGTTATCTGGATGATCGTGGAGTAATCCCTGATGTGAGAAGAGTAGCCCGAGTCCCTCACTTAAGCTGACAAATGTCACCGGAGTGCTTTGAGGCCGGGGGGATTAGCCTGACATTTGCAGCACAATGTCTTTTTGATGCTGTACATTGTTTGCCCGAACTAAAACGGTTTAACTGGATTAAGCTGAGAACGGGCACCAGTTGAGTGAAATAATCGCGGCCGCACGCTCGGCCTCCAAGGGGACGCCCCAGTCCCAGCTCCAGCAGAGCTCTGTCAAACCCGGGAGCTGCTCCTGAATCTGACTGGTTTTTTTGCAGAAAGCGCCCGGCACCTGGACCTGCCCTGCAAACGCTCCTACCTGGACGCCTCGTCCTCGGTGGGGGACGATCACTATTTCCGCTCGCCGCCGCCCTACGAGCAGCAGATGCTGAGCCCGTCCTACTGCGGCGAGGTGGCCCCGCGGGAGGCCTGCATGTACTCTGGCTCCGGCGCCGACATCGCCGCCGTCTCGGCCGTCGACGATTTGCCTCCCCCGCCGCCCCCCCTGAGCTGCAATATGTGGACTTCAGTCGCACCTTACACCAGCTACAGCGTCCAGACAATGGAGACTGTCCCCTACCAGCCCTTCCCTCCTCACTTCACCGCCACCACCATGATGCCGCGGCTCCCGGCCATCGCGGGCCAGGGCTCGCAGCCGCCGGGGAACGGCCCGTTCAGCGTGTACAACCAGCTGTCCCAGTCTCAGGTCCGGGAGCGCGTTCCCGCCCCGTCCTTCCCCAGGGAAAGGGTGCACCCGTCCGTGTGCGAGAGGAAGCCCCCTTCCCCGCACCTGAACGCGGCCAACGAGTTCCTGTACTCACAGAGCTTCTCCCTGTCCAGGGAGTCGTCGCTGCAGTATCATTCAGGGATGGGGACTGTGGAGAACTGGACTGACGGGTGACCCCGAGGGCCCAGCGATGCCACAGCCGACGTTACTGCTCCAGGACGGTTCAATCAGTGTTGATACCTGTGGGTAACTTGCACTTCGGTGAGACACACGTGCATTTCCAGAGGGATTTGTGTGGGTGAAGAGCTTGTATCTTCAGGCACACAGAGAATTCCATCTCCTGTCTCAGTGGGCTGGATTCATCAGGCTCTTACTGACTCCCAAATAAATTCATACTCGTGTCTTCATCCGGTAGAAACCATCTTCATGACTAACGAGTGACGTAGCTGGTCATGTTCTTTTGCTTGTAATGTTAAACATCCGTGAGCAAAATTTGGCTATTTGGGAAAAATATGAGCTTCACTTTTATGGTCCTTGGCTCATGAAGCCATAACCTCCCAAAACTCCAAGGAAAAAGCCATTTGATCGGTTGCATAGCTCAAGGACTGCCGTGGCAGCACTTCTGTAGCCCTTTTGATCTGTAGAGATTCCTTGTTCCTCTGGAAGTGAGGGAGCGGTGGGAGCNGGGGCCGCCCCGGCCCCTCCCCGGCAGCGCAGGGTCCGTACCACGGGCACAGAGGAGAAGGCACCGATGCACAAATGTCTCTTCTTGCCCCCAGTCCGCCGTCGGTCGTGGCTGTGGGAAGCGAAGAAGTGAAGAGTTAAGCCCGAGGCCAAACAGCAAATTAATTGCAGCGTTAGGAGCAGACCCAGTGTCTTCAGACTCCCATCCCTTGATTGAATCACACTTGCTTATTGCAATATATTTATGAAGTTTAAGCTTAAAAGTCGCTAATACTTTCCAGAACCAATTTCTGTATTTGCTGGTCCTTGATTTCTTTCGTATTCAGCTGAAATGTGCCTTTTGTGCTATGTTCTTTCCTTTTGCAGCTAACTCAGAATTGTTTTCAGCCTAAAGGAGGCCTAGAGGAATATTTTCTTAATGATGGGTGGGGAGGGAAGAGCTCCCGTGACCTGTCAGGCTTTACAGTGTACAAATCTTTGTAGAACAGGTCAAATCTGTAACCAGTGTATTCATTGCTCCTTTTGTTCCCTGTGGAAGTGTCCAGAGCCGATTCCTTCAGGCTGGCTTTGCCCTCTGCAGTGTCCTGTGAGCTGCCGAGGGGGCATCGCTCACGGCTTGGATTTGATGATCTTAAAAGGTCTTTTCCAACCTCAGTGATTCTGTGAGGAGGCTGACACTCGTGGGGAAGCAGTGGCATTCCTTCTGGGACAGAACTCCATGGCCCTCACCCACAAAGCTCCTGTCCCACTCTGGCCTGCAGCGTCCGTCCTGCTGAGCCCCCAGGCAGTGCCACCAAGGGACGGTGACACAGAGGCGATGCTGGAGTTTGGTTCCACTGAAGAGCACAATATTCAAGCTTTAGTCATTGCACAGTGGGTTTTCTTTAAATTCCTCCCATTGCTTCTCGAACAGGCAAAGGCAAAAAGCTGAAATCCAGGTTTGGGAGTCGGGAGGTGCTTCTGTGTTTTGGTGAATCCATCCCAAGGAGGAGCCCGATGGATGAGGGTGGCTGTGACACAGCCCCAGGGTCACATTTCAACCAGGACAGTCCCCTGCACCCACTCAGCAGAACTCGTGTGTGACTGGTGTGGATTTTGTAACCAGATTTTGGAAATCACTACAATTTTTGCATGCTGAATAGCTATTTATATACATATATATTTTATATATATATATATAAAAAATTATATATATCACAAATGCAGGCCACGTGTCCAATTCAGCTTTGCTTTTGACAAATGAAATACTTAATAAAAATGAATGTTGCAAAGGGTTTTTTTTTTTGGAAAGACATCTATTTAAGATTTTTTTTTTATTACACACCTTTGATGTAAAAACTAAGAATTGGTTAGACAAAAAACCATATATACTACAGATAAATCTTTATTAGAAACCACAGTAGATACAGGTGGTATGGAATTTTTAAATGTTTGTTACATAGCATGGACATTTTATTTTACATATCAGAACATAAAGTCATTTTACTTCTGTAAGCTGTCTCTGGGTGCATTTCAATAATTTGTATAAAAATGTTCCATGGTGAATTAAGATGCCTCGTCTCTCTTCTGTCTCCTGCTGCCTGACTTCACCAACCTCACACTTCCCAAGGTGCACACCTCACCCTTTTTTCACCATCTCAAAGCTCCACCATCAGATTTTAGGTGCCCATGGCAGGGTTTGGATTTATTTAGGATTTTTCTGGTGGTTCTTTGTTTTAGTGGACACGTGAGTTGATCTGAGCACTGAGTTAAAAGCAGCCACTGATCAGCAGAGCACCAAAGCCACGTCCCTGTGCCCGGGGCAGCTCAGTGACAGGGACAGTGGTAAAGAATCAAAGGTTGGAGGGAGAGGGGAGAGGTCTGGGGGTGTCACTGCCCAGAATTTGAAGTGCTCGGTTCATTTCTCATCGTGACACTGGATCAACACTGAACCAGACAAATGCTGCCACTGTAACCCAAAAATGAGTGGGGTCAGCAGCCCAGGGTGCAAAGGAAAAGCTGCCTGGATCTTCTGCTTCACAAAGGTGACCAACACAATAACAATGGCATCTTTATGAATAATCACTGCTGCTATTTTTAACCATTTTTCATGTACCTTCTCCTCACCCATGCACTATTTATTGATTTAAGGCAGTTTAAAAAGTAATTCCTGTAAGAATCATTCCAGGACCTTTCAGCCAGTGCAGGGGGTGTAGAGAAAGCTTGGTCATGGAATTAATGCGAGTTTTACCTGGCAGCCTTTGCAAAGGGCACGGCCCAGGCTCTGTCCCAAAGCAGCCACTGGAGCTGAGTGAGTGCCCTGGGAATCCCTGTGCCAAATAATGAGCTTTTCCTTACAAAAATAGCACAGGCGATCTGTGAGCACAGGACCTGATTGGGAAAGGCTGAGTTAGCATAAAAATGTGCAAAATTTGGATATATGCTAATCTGGTCATCTGGGCTCCTTTTATAGGCACTGGAGGGAGATCAGACACTTGAGATTAAATGGGATGAATCATTCTCCAGTGATGATCTTTTTCCACTCAGAGGAATCCAGTTCAGCCACTTAGAGCAGATTTCCCATTTCCAAATGGCTAAAAAGTCATGTTAGTGGGATCCCCCTCCTGTGTGACTTTGACAAAAACATTCAGACAGCATTGAATTATTTACAAATCCCACTCAACCTGAGCACAGGCAAAAAAAAAAAAAGCTGATTGTATTAATTTATGGGGTGGAAACAGGTTGTTCTCTTCTAGTTTGCTTTATGTTTTCATTGCAAGATTTCTAACCTGGGTTATGTGTCCAATTCCAATCCCAATCCCGGGCTCCCAGGTGAGGCACCCAGGTTCCATTTGGTTTCTCCTGCTTTTCCCGCCTGGAAAGGCTTGGCAGGTGCTGATCCTGATGGAGATCCTGGCTGAGCAGGATCATTCCCAGGGATGAACGAGAGCTCAGCAATCCCGAGTGTCCTGGAGGATCCGCTCTGTTTGTTTTTCAAATCAGAAACACTGAACTGGGGACATCACTAAAAAAAAAATCCCAACAACCTGCACAGCTTTAAAAGAGATCAAGTGTGCTTACTGTGTCCCAGTTTGATTTACTACAGTTTAAACAGCTTTTAATTCTCAAGAATGTGGAGGTTCATGTGTGTGGAGGCTTTTCCAGCCCCGGAGTTGCAGCCGGGAATGGCAATCCAAGATCAGGGAAACCAGGCCTATTTCAAATCAGATTAAAGCAAAAATTAGCAAGTGAGAAAAACCTGAATACACACGAGGACCGTTTTCCATTGATGTGCTCTAATCTGTACTAAAAGGCCCAGGGAATTTTTTAATTCTGTTTTTCTTTAAGGTGGATGTCCAAATTTAATATTGGCTCAGGCAGCCTCAGTTCCACCGAGCCCAGCAGCACTCGGTGCCAGCGCTGAGCTTGGACTTCCCTCTAAATAGAACAAATATTTGTATCAGCTTGCTGAGAATGTGAGTAATAGGAAAATTTGCCAAAATTTAAACAAGCTAAACTTCAGTCCTGCCAAAAGCCCCACCATTCAATTTGGCATCATTGGCTCGCAGGCTCAAGAGGGGCCTAAGTCTGGAAGAGCTGGGGTGTTTTTGGCAAACATGAATTTATTTTTCTCTCTCTCCACATTTTGGAAAATTTGTGCCTCTCTGTATTAATTTATGATGTCACTAAATAATTCTTTTTGCAGCTTGTATAGAAAGAATGTTTCTTTTGAAGATGAGAGCTCCCCTGAGGATGGTTATAGTGAAAAATTCCAGCCAGAAGGGGAAAAAACCTCCTCTCTCCTTGGCCACTCATGTTCCTGCAGTAGTGCTTCAACAGCAAAAAATCTCCAATATTTTAGTTTAAGGACGTGCTCCAAGGAGGTGCTGTGCACTTACCTGTGACAAGAGGCAGCCTAAATTCAATGTGACTGGAGAGGTTTTATTCAGTGGTAGCAGGCTGGAAGAGAAACCATGAGCCTGTGACTTGCTGGTAGAAAACATCATGTTTTGATTTGCTCTCTGCAAAGAACAGGATCAAGATTAAAAATGAAAGAAAATAAAATATTGGGAGTGGTACAAGCAAAGCACAAAGCCTTGTCCAACAAGAACCTTATTTAATGTGAAAACACTGCCATGAGAGAGAAATGCCTGTAAAACCTCCCTGCAGGCACTGGGGTTTAGGTGGTGGTTTCATCACTGGGTTCACAGCCCCACCTTGCACCAGCACTGGGCAGGACAGCCCAGCCTGTGTCCTACTTAAACCAGAATTAAATTTAAACCTGCCACGGGCTGCTCAGCCTCTCTGAGAAATGGTTGGGGTAACAGCAAGGGAAGGTGGTGCCCTTGGGGCTCTGTGGCACCTTGCTGGGTGTTTGTGGCCTCAAGCCCCCATTCCTGCCTGGAAGATCCTTTTCGTGGTCGGTGGCCAGCAAATGTTGCTGTCTGAGCCCTTTTGGGAATGCCAGGTCAGGTGTCACAGTGGATTTCCACAGAGCTGCAGCAAGGTGCCCCCAGGATGGAAATTGCCCTCCTGAGCATGAGCCCACCTTTGGAACCAGGTCCTGAGAGAAGGAAATAAAAAGTAGATTAATTAGTGCAAAGTCCTAATAATGCTAATTCAGTTAAATTCAGGGTAACTGCAGTTTTCGTTAATTAGAAACTCATTCAATAAAAGAAAAGCAAACCCCACTGGAGTGAAAAGAGGAGGAATAGTTACAACAGGTCACAAGGCTCTTGTTCCACTGAAAAATACTGATGGGGAAGAGGTGTGAATGAATATTTGGTAAATGCCAACATTTTTCATCTGGGTTCTTTTTGTTCTAATTTTCCCTAGTTCTCAGCAAACACTAATTTTTGGCTTTGAACCACACATTGCTGCAGTTTTGAGGAACATTTTCAGTGGGGCTGTATTTACAAACTTGTGGAAAGTTGACTTTTTAATAAGAAAAACGAGGTGGAATGTCAGCACCGTCTGCTTGGGCAGCAAGAATTTTAACAGTCCCGAAAGACAAAATTTGACAAATGTATCTTCTAGCTGGGAGGTTCACACTGATAACAGGACACTGGGCCAGATCTGTGTACTAATCCTCAGCCCCTGCCAGCAGGGACGGACACATCCTCGAACAAGTATTTACTGGAGAACAACATGTACAGAGAACAATTCCTCCTCAACAGCCTTACGTCAGGCAGGCAGCAACGCCTGATGCACTTCAGCAGAGATGAAAAGCAGTATTTTTGTGTTTTCAGGCCAAAATCTTAAGGCCGAGTCCTATTTCTGTTGAAGTCAATAGGAAAACTTTTATAGACTTCAGTATAGCAGGACCAGCCCTTTAATCTTCCCCTCACCAAGCCCAGCCTGCAGCCTTGGCGGGGCAGTGCAGTTTAGGAATGAGCCACGGAGTATTTGAGCTTGATGGATGACACAGCCACACTGAAAATTGCAGTTTACTCATGCCCAGGGTATCTGAGCAGCTACTGAGAGAATAATATAAAAGTCTGAATCTAAAATTGTGTTGTGTTTAATACCAGCTGTGAATCTAATACATGAAAGGACAGCTGAAAATGTAACAGAAAAATACTCAAACCATTGATTATCCCCTCTAAATCCAAGAGCTCATTTTAGCCTGGAACTTTGGAGCAGATTGCCCTGGACATGAGGAATCAATCACGGGGCATCCTGGAAAGGTGATGAACTTGCCTGGTGCATCAGAGTAATCTGAAACAGTCGGTGTGCAGGGGCTGCCCGGGCTGAAGGCAAAGGGGACAGCTCCTGAGCAGCCACGTGCAGGGCAGAACTGGCAGCAGGGAGAGGGAGTCCTTTCCATTTGCAGTAAAAAACCCAAGTAGCCACAGTGGCTCACCTGATCAGACATCTTTGGGTAAGGACTTGGTCTAAGCCTCACTCACGAGAACACCAAAGGTGACGAAGAGTAAAAGGATTTTAGCCAAATAAAAATTCTGCTTGAAATGAGTCTGTTCTTCCCTCTCGTCTTTCTGAGGACACAGCCAGTTCAAAGCTTGGAGAGATCCCCCCACTCCCCCTCACCCTTTCCTTCCCACCATTTATCATTCTGAAGGCAAGGAGACAGCTTAGGGGCAGGAAAAGCTTCCACTGGGATTTCTGTCCAGGATCACAGCGCAGGACTGGATTTACACCCAGCATTAGAACTGAGCACATGCCTGTAGCCCCTCTCCCTTTCCCCACCAGTAACAGGTAGGCTCAAAGGGATTTTAGCTCTGGATGAACACTGCCCGAGCTCCCCACGCCTGGGAGGTGTCGGTGCAGGGGGCTGGAGGGGTTTGCTTGGGAAGCAAACGTCCTTTAAGACATACAGGACATTCAGCATGAGGCAGTGAGGGCTGGAATACTGATATCCCTGTGGATCCACTGACCATCCTCCCCGGAGTGATGCAGAAATCTGAGAGCAACAGAGACGTTAAATCCAGAATGAGGAAACTGAAATGCCCCAAAGCTCTGAGAATCCAGGGGAGTAAGAACTGAGCGAGCAGTGCTGTGAGCTCACCGTGTTCAGTGTCCACTGCACACAGCCCCCTCTCCTCCTACCAAATGCTGGGTTAAACATGCAAAGAAGTCTCTACCAAGCTCTCATTTAGACCAATTAACTGGAAATCAGCAGCTGTGGAGCTAAACCCCCACACTTACCTGTATTCCTCTTAGCTGGGAGAAAACAGCTTCCACGGCAGGCTATGGACTCCATGAAATTCAGGATTTATAAATGCTCCTACCCCCAGCAATGACCCAGCCCTTAGGGAATGATTTGTTTCTCTCATGCATAACACAGAAATAACATTCCCTCACCTCTGGGAAGTAGTTAATTAGATTGTCCCCACATCAGTTTTCATCCTATTAACAGCAAAAGAAGAGGAAGCAGGAGGTCAGGGACCAGGAATTAAATACAGGGAAAACAAGAGCTGGAAAACTTAAAGGAGGAGAGAAAGGGGGAAGAATAAAAATTTGAAAAATTAAATACAAACACTCTTTTCTTGCCAAGGAGCGAAAGCAACAGGCAAAGGAGTTGCAGTGTTGGATGGGTTATGAGTTGTGTTCACTGCAGCACCACTGAGCGTGGAGTCAATAATGTCAGTGATATGGAGAGGCTGAGGTTGTTCTGTTCACTTCCTCTTGCTGCTTCTCTTCTCATCATGTGGATAATGCAGCCATGCTTCTCACAGCTTGAAAAACAGGTCTCTGAAAATGTGCAAAAAAGAGAAAAGTAACTTCTATCCCATTTAAGACACACTAAACATCCCCTTCCTCCCAGGATCTCTTATTACTCCTTCGGTTAAGTTTCAATTTTGCAGGTTCATGGGCCAGTCCTGATCATCACATTGATGCTAACAAAAAGATCCTATTAATTTCCAAATGACAGGATATTCTCCTCCCACAGATCCTGCACGACCCTTTCCTGACAGGCTAATACAGTTAATTCCTTCCTTGGTTCCAGCACCACATTCAAACGTTTCCTTGGAAATACTTTGTTCCTTTCTGTTGTTTCTTACTGTGGATGGAGATCCTTTGTGTGGCGATGGTTCCTTGAATTGGTTTTCCACAGCTGAGCTTCTCTTGTGTCCTTCCCAGTTTTCCTTTCCATAGATACTGGAGTGCACCATTTCAATGAATCATGCTTTCTTCTAATAAAATATTATTTGAGTCCGATGCCAAAGACCAGATTTCCATAAAAGAGATTCAGAATGAGTAATAAGTACAGCAAAAAGAATTTTTATTCCTCTGTGTTTCCCTTCCCCCTCTCATTTTTGGGGGTCAGAGACTCCTTAGAAGACCAGTAGCATTAGAACCGGTATTTTATATCTTCAGTTTTGTTTAAGAGCTGCCTTTTCTGCTGGTCCATCAGCTAAGCAGGGAGGTGTTTCCATCTTCCTCATGCTCCTGGGCAGGGCCATCAAGAGTTTAGCTCTTGATTCAACAAAATACCTCTTATTCCTCTGACCTTTCTCACCCCAGTTCCCAAAGCCAGGAGCCAGAGGCAGCTGCCAAGGGTAAGGACAGAGAACCCCCAGGGGAAAAGCCTTTTCCCCAAGGGAAATCTCCTGGTGATCCCTCTCAGCCTCCCACCTCCCTCTTGGCAAGGTGAAGACCCAACAGGAAAGTGTTCAAGCCAATATTTGAGACATTTACAAGGCAGAGCAGAGCTGAGCCAGCCTCCCTGGCAGCAGGGATGGAGAGCTGGAAGGAGGGGATTTGGTTCCTGGCTATGGATAAGCACTGCCCAGAACTGCAGCGGGAGGATGGAAGTCAGCAGAGAGCACAGCGAGCTCCAGCTTGTAAAAGTCACCCTGACTTCACAACAGGGATACACAGAGGAGTTGCTCTGGACCCACATAACCACAGCTCCTCTGTCCTCTGCACACTGAGGGCTCCGCTGCTTTGGGTATTTGTTGCTAAACTGGCAACATCTTCAGCTCTTCAAGGTATTACCAGTGCCTTTCATGTGTTGGTACCATGCCCCGAGCAGGGAACAACTGGGAATTGCCAGTGTAAAGTGATAGTAAAGGCTGTCCTCACATTTCATTTAATAGGGTACATTCCTTTTTGTAATATTGCTGAAAGTCCCTCAAATATAAGTGAAATAAAAACTGTTCTTTTACTTACTGCTAATAACAGCCAGTCGTGCTGTCCTTGAGAGCCACATATAAAAACACTCAAGAAATATTTTCAAATGGTAAAATACTGCACTATAAACGAGACTTCTGGAGATGTTACCTAAATTAGCCTCGTTCAAATGCCTTTGTGATATTTAATCATAATCATAAAAGTCAGAGTGCTTTTGCCTTTCCATCAGAAACCAGCCTTATATGTTTTGCTAGTCCCAGCTCCACACTGGCTGGGTGTCGTGGTGTATAATTTCACAGACACAAAGACACTTCACTACCATAGCTCTCATTATTAAACAATATATTTTAATTGTCACCACCTTTCTCATATAGACATGGGCCAAATCTGCCCTTATTGGCTTCAACTGAGCTCCACAAGGGATGAATTTGGCTCAATATATATAAAAATACAGCAAGTCGAGTAATAAAAAGAAATGTTTGGGTTTCTTTTTTTATAGCAGCCGGGGTTTTTTGCCATACGAACACACATGCCTGGCCAGTAAAATCCCCTGATAAAGGACTAAAGTGTTTAAGACTTCATATGCAGAATAGCCCATGGTGTTTAATTACAATAGCAAAGATGCCATGCTATAAAAGCCTTTCTTACCTGGAGAAGGGATCCATGCTCTCCAATGAAGCTTAATTACCCAGGACATGCTGAGTTTCCCCCTCCGGCAATAACCTCTAACACCAATAACTCCGCTGGTTCTTTTGACATCTGAATAGCTGAATATTGTTAATTTTTGCTCTAATTTCCTTATTTGGATTACAGCTTTCCAGTGGTTTACTTCTGATGAAAGTATTGAGCATTAGAAGAGCTTCATTCCTGGGACATTCCTCTTTCTTTCTTCCACTTTTCCCTCGGAATTTCGCGCTCTCAGCCCACTCTGGCTCTCCTGCTGCCCCATCTCCTTCCCAGCATTCTTGGCTCCAGATGGAGATTTATGCATTTCCCCTCCTGTGATCCTTTCCCGCTCCACCAGCAAGGTTTCAGCTTCATCCCAGGCCCAGAAGATGCAAATTTCTGCAGAATGAATTTAGTTTAGACTTTAAAGGAAAAGCTTTACCTGGCTGCCAAGCACTCCCGAGTCACTGGCTTCACAGCTCTCACACACAAACACAGGGCACAGCACAGCAAAAATCCCCATCCAGATGATATTATTTTGGGGAAACCGAATCTTTGTTATTTATTGAGTTCTATCAGATTTATAGCTCACATTTCTGCCGAACTTTTATTGATTCATAAGGAGAAGATTCCATTTTTACCTGGAAAACGCTGCTTTTTCGGGGAGGAGAGGAAACCTCTCCCTTGGAAAATGCTGGGATCTCGAGCCATGATTTAGAACCATCACCTGCATGATCCTCCTCATCCTCACTCCTGCATCCTCGGCTTTTGATGAAGCCAATTTCCTGAGTGCATGTGAAAGCCTGTGGCTGCAGCCTGGAACAATCCTACCTCAGTGCTTCCCTTCTGTTGTTGATCCTTTAATTTCCTCCAGCCGACTCCTGCAGGGGACTCGCAGTTTTATGCTACTCTTTTGGACTAATCATTTACAACTGACCTGAAAAAAAACCCAAAATCCCTTCTCTGCTGCTACTGCTCGATGGAAGGGTCACTAATTGGGATGTGCTTCCAGCCACAAGGCAACACAGGCTTAACAGCAACTCACAGCAACCTGAAAATTCTGCCCAAACTTTCTAACCTGACCAGCTCTTTAGAATCTTACTCCAAAAGTTAGGGTTGCAATCTATAAAATTCCTCTGCCGTGCAAATTTTCACACCTTGAAAAGCCAGGCGAGCAGAAAGTGACATAAAACTGATTAATGGATGAAATCACAGTATCGAGATCTATTCTGAAGGTTGGGAATGTTACACACAGGGCTCTTACCATGGGCACAGTTCTGGGTATGAAAAATACAAAATTGAAAAGTATCTGCAGTTACAGATCTGGAAGAAAGGCACAAGCTGGATTGGAAGTTTAAAAACTGTGCCTTAGGGGAACTGCTGCCTAATGACAAAACAGGAAACAAGATGAAATACAGGAGGGACATACATTAATTTCTCTAAATTATTGATGTTAGTGCTCTGTAAAATGGAGATCAAAACAGTAATTTCATTATGTAAGAAAACCAATATTCATTTAAGGTTATTTTAGTAAAACAAAATGTATTAAATTCCAACTTAAAGCTGAGAATCTGACCAACTCTCAGGCAACAGCCTTATTAATTTATCATGTTAATTATGCAACCACAGATGCACATCCTTCCAAATACTTTTTTTTAACAGTGTAGCTTTTCTGAGCTGTGCTAATAACAACTACCACAACAGTTGTGACTTAAACACACAGACACTAACGATCAGTTATTATAATTCTTCTTGTATTTCTATACGTTACAGGTGATAAAACTGTTCTGGAAGAATGATTTTATTGCATGAAAGGATAAATTTATACAACAGTTGGATGCATTTTACACACCAGCAACCACTACAAGCTATAGTTAAACCTTTAAATCAATATAAGCACATTACTTGAAGTGAAAACAAACCCACAGTAGATTTTCAAGACCAGAAATGGGGTCTGCAGCTATTTCTGGCTGTATCAGTCAGTCAGACTCACCCTAAAAATCAGTAAATTCAACCCTTTCACACGCTCATGATCAAAACCCGACATTCAATCAAAAAAATATTCTGGCCTCCTAAACCAACTGTATTCCAAGCTACTTTAGGGGACAGAAAGGAGACTTTAGAGGACAGAAAGGAGGAGCTGGAGGATGTTTTAAGGGCTGGCTGTGCACGGCAGGAACAGCACGAGCGCAGCCGATTCACGCGCTGCTAATTCCTCCCTTAGACGATCAGCCTTAGACCGGTCTGATTTCAGCAGGAAAATCTCTGCATGGAGATCAACGCTGGGCTCAGGCATAAGATCCTAATTATTTGAAAGGCATTTGTTTTCATAGCTTTTTTTTTTTTTATGTGTCCAAGTCGATGGCATTTTAATGCCTTATTAAAAGGTTGTTTTACAGCAGCCCGTCTGTTCACGCTCGGTGCCCATGGCTGTGCTTTGTGCTGCAGGATTTCACCTTCCATGCTGGCCAAAGAAATATTTTCCAAATTCCCTGTAAAAGTCGTGGATATTTCCTAAGACAAATAGTGGGAGGTTTTTACCTGCTCTAATTTGCCGTTGATAGGGGAGATAGGATATGGATGTGTGTGTATGTCCCTCTGTTTATGGCCTGCTTGCAAAAAGGGTTTGTGTTCATTAAAGGATATTCTTGCTAGCTCGGGCCCAGTTTTATAGGGCTTTTTTAGTTACATAAACAAATGGAAATGTTTTCATTTCTGTTTTTCTTTAATTCAGTTGAAATCACAGCAAGACAAAATATGGCAACGCTCCCCCTACCATGTTTTCAGCCCAGACATTGCCATGTGGGGTCTCTAAACGCACAAGAAATTAAAAAACAAGGCAATTCAAACTTGGAATAAAATGGAATTGATGAGAAGTGTTTATATTAAATTACTTTGAAGGGCATGTAAGGTAAACAAACATTCAAAAGTGAAAAGGGAGATAAAAATATGTTTACCAGCATTCGGAAAATCCCAGTGAAATATTTCTTTTAAACATATGGTGAAGCCTTTGCTTTGTTGCAGTCAAATGGCAGAACCCCCACTGAGTTCAATGGGGCCAGAATTTGTACCCAGGGAGCTCCTTCCCATCCCTCACACACAAATATTGTGCTGAACACCAGCTTGGTTGGGGTTGGCATTAAATAATTAAAGTCCTTTACTTATCTGTCTTATTAGTCCTGAGGAATACATGGCATGGATCAGCAAAACTCTTCTAAGATAAAATACCATCTAAATTGCCTGGTTTCAGCTCTGGAGGGTTCTGTAGCAGCGAGCAATAATGAACAGACGAGGGAAGCAGCCAGACCTACAAAAGAAATAGTATTTTAAAAGGACTGTACTTAGGGGGGAAAAAGGGTTTGCCTTTGTACATAAAGAGCTCTATTCATTAAAAGAAGTTTTTACAAATGCGGTTATTTCAAATAGTCAAAAAGTGTGAAATACACTTAAAATGAGTAAAATTTGTGGCTTTTCCTATGGGTTAAATATGTGCCATACTAATAAAGCTCTCCTCACACCTCTTCCTACCTCAGAGTCTTTGGCCTCATTCTGCAAGATGTTTTGAATTGAGGGAGCTCAGCACTTCCCTGGAATGGACCATTAGCCCTGCAAGGCCCAGCTCTGTGAAGATTTAGAGGAATCCTGAAGAGATCCTGTGAGCTGGACACTCAGTGAGGCACAGAGCGGCGTCCGTGACACACACGAGTGACCCCCACGTGCCAGCACAGCTCCTGGGGAGGAGCTGCTCCGAGGAGTAGCTGCTACACTGAGCAGCTCAGTAAAGGAGAAATCAGAACAGAGACCAAGTCACCTGAATCAGAAACATCCAGCAACTTCAAACCTTCTTGCAGGCAGCCCCCAGCAGGTCAAATTTGAAAACAAAAATTGTCTGAATTCTGTGTAGGTGCTCAGCCCTTGTGTTACTGCAGGGTCCAAGCACCTCTCAAGTACAAATTACATATCTATATATACATATACTGATTCAGAGACCCCAAAATCAGGCCCACGTCACACCTGAGTCTGCTATTTCATGATAATGTGCTGGTTTCTGCAAGAGGGTCTCCCACGTCCAGTGCTCTCCTTCCCACTCCTGTTTTTAAAACCTACCCGGCACTTACACTGTATAAAAACCACATCAACAGCTCGTACACGAAAAAACATCCCTGCCTCAGGTTTCATGAAAGGTGCCCCTTGTGATGCAGGTCAGCATTCCTGGATAACCCAGAGGAACCCAGCAGGACCACGGATTTACATGGGAGCTCGTTCAACAGAGGGTTTATAAAGTGATGAAGATCTTTACAGGACTGATTTCCCAGTGTTTCACCCTTCCTACTCGTTGAAGAAAGCTTCCAACAGCTTTAAAATGAAACAAAGGTGTGAATATCCGAGTATTTGTAAGTACCCAATTTCCAAGCTTTTGTCCTTGCAGTTTCCAGCCACCACCGACGAGCAGAAGTCGAGATACCAGTGTTTAACATAAATGTGTTCAAAGCCCCTTCCCCTCGGTTCTGGAACTCTGGTATCTGTTGCTGCACATGTCAGTGAGACATCTGAAATGTAACATGACATCTCCAGGGGGGTTTAGGTACAGAAAAATAAGACATTTTGGAAAGCATAGCTTAGATACAAACATTGCAAAGCTGAATCTCTGCTGTAGCAAAATCCCCTCAAATTTTCACAGCACTTGGTTTAATGTAGCAAGAAAATTATCAGTCCCTTACTCAGATCACATGCATTGACCCCAGGAATCATAATGATATTTTATGTATGAACAGGGATAAAAACACATTTGTTTCAGCCACATGGTATTGTAACAGCCCTTCACTAAGGTACAGATTTCCTTGCTTCATCCAACAGTAGAGATGGAGAATTTAATAGCAGAATAATCTTCTGAACACTAACAAATTAATAAATTTCAATTTATTGCTGTATATTTATGTCAGGAGAGACTAATGGAGGTTAGAGCCATGTGTTTCCTCAACACAGCTGTGCTGTTTAACAAACAAAGTCCACAGCAGGAATCCCAGAACAGGAGCTGATGTCTTCACCCACTGCTCCAAATCCCTGTCCCGAAGGGACGACTTCCAGAAGAGCCACTGGGACAACCAGGCATCGGACTTTGTCAGGGGATCCCAGGTGACCTTTTCCTGATGTTCTGGGATAGGGCAGCGTTGAGGAGGAACCTCCAAGGTTGCTCTCTGGATGAAACTGTGCCTGAGCCTGTCTCACCCCACGGAATCCCAATCCCTGCCTTCCACGTCCTGCAGAGTCCCTGCAGCCTGCCAGGGTTTGGCCAACCCACAGATCCCTCTCCAAAGGAACCACGGCGAAACCTTCTCTGGATTTAACCACTGTCAGATGTTCTTTGGGCAGAATATGAATTTCTCTGCTGAGAACAGGAATATTTTGTTGTAATGAGCCCCCGTCCCCTCCAGTGCTTTGATTCCCTGTAGCAGTGCTGCCCCCGGGCCGGGAGCGTCGCGGTCTGTGTCCAGCCTGGAAGGTGTTTGGAACATGGGGAGGTGAAAATGGGAGCAGTTACGAGAGGTTTTGTTAAAAAACATTTTTGAAAACGTTAAATCACACTGTGCCAGCCACTGAAATGGTTTCCTTCTCACCAAACTCGCGCAGTGGTTTTACAATCTTAACAAAGCCACAAAAAATCTGCCTGAAATAGTAGCAGGAATCCTTGAAAAAATCCTTAAAAAAACCTTTGCCTGAGTGGCACTGGCTGGGGAGCTGCTCAGGATTGTCCTGCCTTCATTGTCCTTTTATCTGTGAAACCATTCCCTGGCTGGCTGTGTACTCACAATCAATCACTTCTGCTTCCAACGATTCCCTTGCCTTTGGAGCTGATGTCAGGCTGATGGCTTTCCGTGTATTACAGAGCATTTGTAAACACATCAGTTCACACCTCAGTGTTGTACTTGGTACCAAGATACCATCTCGAGCTAATCTGATCCAGGCAGGCTGGAGCACAGCTCCTTCCCATCCTCAAAAAGCAGCAGGTGCTGGGCCAAAAGTCATCTTTTTCAAGTTGCAGTAGGCCTTGTCCTGCTCTGGAAGCTGTTCCCTCCCCTTTTTCCTGTAACTTGGCTCCGCAGGATCCACTCCAGCCACCATTTGACTTTAATCAGAACTGTGAGTGAGGTCCAAAAATTGTTGAAACCTCATTTATCCATCCCAGTTCACTCCCTTGATGCCCAGTAGCACTTTCTGACAGCGAGGTGCTGGGAATGGGTTGGTTTCCTCAGAATCCATCTGTGGTACACCACTGTGTGCAGCCTCGGCGTTTGTTGCATTCAGAGAACTGATTTTTAACTGGAAAAAACTTCCGGAAATCTAAACAGTTCCCTGGAACTGGGATTGTGGCACAGCTGTGGTGACTTTAGCCCTGTTCGCACAAGTAACAGCAGCAATGGCACCTCTACCTTCAAAAGAGGCTTGGAAGCTCTGTGGATCCTGGAGGAATTTCCCGGACCTTTAGGACTTGTATTGACCTCCAAGCTGTCGTATTTTCAAAGTTACAATTGGTTGTGAAAGCTGGAGCAAAGCCAGAGAAAGTACACCCACTGCAGCATCATATGCTGCAGGGAAATCACCTGGAATCTTGCTGCAGCCCTGCATTTAAAAGAATTTAGAATTCAAATTGCTTAGTGCAAGAGAAAACCATCCCTCAGATCTAGCAGCAAGTTTCTGCAAATGCTTGGCCCTTAAAATACAATTTCCACCAGTTTAACCTTTACTTTGGTGAAGATACTGCCACAAGTAGCTGCTGCAGTAGTTGCCTGCTGCACTAGGAAAATCTCTTCGCTCCAAATCAGTTATCTGCAAATTCTGTGCTTCATCGGAGCCACATAACTAAAGAAAATTTCCAGGGATTTCATTTGTAAGACAATACTTCCAGCTTGTATTATTCTATTACCAGCCATAATGATCTCCAAATCCTTCCATAGCCTATCCATCATTCTAGTTACATTTCTTGCTCAGAGAGGATGATTTTTTAAAATCAATTTCCCCACCTTTGGAAAGCCCCATGTCTGCCAGCAGTCACTCTCCCTGCTTGAGCCCCATTTATTCTTTTCCAGCCCACCTTGTCCAATAACTCCAGTCTGAGAAAGGGGACTTTATTCCATTCCTCTCACAGATCCCAATATACATTCAGAAAGTAAACTGACCAAATCTAGAGAAAAGCTGTAAGCTTTATCCTCATCCCTCTGGAGCTCAGCACTTTCAGCTTCATGTCCTCACGTTCCCTGAACTGATTGAAGAACGTTCCCCAGACATTTCTGAGGCTCTGTCCTGGCCAGCCTCAGAGCAGCTTTTATGGCCAATTTTTTCCTAAGTCTAATATTAAACGGAACTACTTCCTTTATTTTTTTCCCAGCTGCCAATTTTCCTTATTTTACAAAAGAAGATTATCACTTTTCCTAATTGTACAGTAAGGCCAGGGATCAGATTAGGATTGCCCCTTTTCATCATTTATTTTACAAACAGGACTTGAGTTACAGGATTTGGCTGCCAGGAGCTCCAGTTTCTGCCCACCTTTCCAGTCATTCATCAGGGCTGTGATTTGAAAGGACCAGATGTGCTCCTCCTGAAGCCCAGAGCTCAGATGGAGAGGCTTTGTTAGTTTGTAAGTTGATCTGAAATATCCCATCAGAATCATTCCTACATTTCAGATTACAAGTTTGTTTTTCCTCCTAATTTCTCATCTCACAGAGATCACTGGCTGACGATCATTTGTTGCACTGTGGGCTTCAAATGTGATCTAAGATTCTTTGATTTGCTCCCAAAATGAATATTTTAGCTTATATCTTCATCTGACCAAGACTTTGCTCCTTTCTGCAATTTTCTGGGAAGCTCTCTGGGTGATGGCAGTCACACCTTGCCAGCTCAGCCTCGGGGGTCTGTATTCAGCCTTCCCACCTGGCCTGGGAATTCTCTAGATGTCCCCAGAACTTTCTTTCTTATCACAGGTCTCAGTCCTTCTAAAAAGGGCTTCCAGGTGTTGCAGATTCTTGTTGCAATTCCATCTGGCCAGCTTTGATTTCTGAGTGAGTCCTGCAGAAAACAAGGGAGTTGAGAAAAAAAAAAAAGAGAAAAAAGAAGCAACAACTTTTCAGATACTGGTGTTTAAAAACACTGTCTGGATGTTCTGAATTAATATTGTGTTAGAAGAAGCCAAATGGCTGCATGCCAGGGCTCAGCCCAAGGTGTATTTTTATGGCAAAGCTATAAACCCACAAAATAAGTGGTTTATAATGGAAATTCTGACACACTTTTAATATTAAGAGCAGAAATGTACTGATTGTGGCAAGTAAGTATTTGACAGCTGCAGTACTCACCTGTCAGCTGCAGTGCCTGAACAATCCATCCTGGTGGGAGGATTCCTCCTTTATCTCATCCTGCTCCAGCCACACGGTTTGGGGGCAGATGGGTCCAGCCCTACTCAGCCATTCATCCCGGAGCCTTTCAAACCCCTTTTTCTGGCTGTTTACAGGGAAAAGCAACAACTGGGATTCCCAGAGTTGTGCAGCGTGCTGGAGCTCAGCCTTGGCTCCAGGCAGAGCAGCCTTTCAGCAGTGAAAGATGGGAGGTTTTCTGTGCCACTGCTCCTTTTGAGTGGCACTTCCCACAGGGAGACAAAGTCGGGAAGAACTGTGGGACTGAGCTGTCAATCAAACCCAAAAACCATCCCTGGAATCTTGCTGATATCAGAGCTATGGATCAGTCCTGGAGAAAGGAGCAACCTTGAGATATTTAGGATACTCTATCAGTTTATACAGGCAGAGAGATCATTGATAAGCTGTGAGAGTGATAATGATAGAAAATATTGGCAACAATGAGAAAACACTAAAAAGAATTTCATAAGGCTGAAACGTCACACAAATGAATACTATACCTAAGGCAGTTTAATTGGAGAAAAGATGAGGGACAGTTTTATTCCCACAGGAATGTTCTAACTGGTCACCTACATCAGCAGTCTCCCATCCATAAATCATTTACAACATATAAATATATATATATGGGGAAAGCAGGAGGGAGAATTAGATATATTCAACTGACAATATTCAATACAATGGTGTGTGCTGGCTCTAGATCTGATCTCTCTGTATACCATGTATTACAGCTGAGATTTCCAAATATAATTAGGGGGGTTCTGGACGCTTTTGCCATCCCAAACATCTTGACTTGCAGTCACGTTCTTCAGGAGAACCCAGAAAGGAAGGAGTCAATCCTCGACTGCCAGAATGGAAGCAGAGACCTGTGTACACACACTTATATACACAGCTTGAACTTATTTCATACTTCACACAGCAGTTGCAGAGAAAAGACTGGGAGTCAAAGTGAAGGAAATCTAAACAGCTGACAAATAAACACAGGGTGATGGATTCAACTCCCCAAGCAGCATGAATGCCCTCTATGCTGTAAATTAACTTCGGCCCCTCCGAATGCACAGATTAACTACAGCAGCAAAGAACAATGCAGAAGCTCTTTTAAATAAAACGAAGAGAAAATGAAAACCAAATCACACATAAAAATAATCTGTCTGGAGATGAACTAAAACATTTGTGACTATGAAGCAGAATTCATACCTTTACTTCCAGCATCTTCAATGAACAGCCCTAGGAAATCTAACACAATTAAATTAAAGTTCTGGAGCGTGTGCTGGATCCAGGCAAGCAGAGCCTGGGGCACACTAACTGGCTGCAGTCTTTAGGAGAGTCTTAGAGCTTAAGGACATTTTAACTTGCATCTTGAGGATATTATTCACAAATGTACACTGGCTTAGCTTGGTAGATTCTAAGGGCATTTATAGCATGCCTAGGAATTAAATCAAAGCTAAAAAAAGCCATTGTTGTGTGTGAAATCACAAGCAGGCTGCTGGTCTCAGATGGGAAATGCTCCCTGGTTCTCCACAGAACTTCCTGGAAAAACCAAACGCTGCTGTGATGATTGAAGGCAGGACTGAAACACCGCTCCAGGGGCAAATCAAAATGTGGAACACAGGGCAAGAATGGGATGGAGATGGAGAGACAGCACACAAAGGAATCTTAACGAAGATACCACGAGACACCTCAATAATTCGGCAATTAGAAGCTTTCAAAGGGCTGCAAATTCCGAAGAAAGTCAATGCTTGGACAGGTTTGTGCTTTCCACGCTGGACACGAAGGAGGGTGAGCTAAACCCTGCCCAGCCAGCCAGACCAGGAACACCGCCGTGGTTCTGGGCTCTAGCGTTTGCCTTTGGAAATACAGCTGGAATGTGGCACTGAAGTGCCCCGGCTCCTCCTCGGATTAGGAGATCACTGCAAGGTAACACAGCCCCCTGCTTTTATCACTTACAGCCAACGCTGGTTTAAAACGCGGCACAAAGCACGCTGCTGCTCACTTGAAGGATCTCTAATGTCTGTGTAGCCACACACCTCTAAGTTAATTATTTTAGTGGCTCTTTTATGAGAAAAGGTGAATGAGGGTATTTTTAATATTTTGGTGACGGAGGTTCCGGTAACACAAACTTCTGTCACCAACTGAAACAGAGGATCCTGCCCTCATCCCGTGTCTGCTGAGCAAGTGGTGCCTTTTGTACTTTGGTTATTCCCTTCAGTAAAGATTTTTGGGTGCTCCAGGTTAGAAATTAACACTAATTTTTAACCTATAAAATCAGCTCTAATGCTCTGGTGAGATGAGGAACAGCATCAATGCGTTTGGGACAAGAGCTGGAGAGTTCACTTTGATTTTTGTGGAGATCAGGCTTTGCTTTATGATTAGTCTCGCCTATTTCTTGGTGATTATTTAGGTTAATTTTAAAATAGAAATTAATATTAATCTCTATTTGGATGCTATTGGAAAGGAGCCCCAGCGTGGGTACAAGCCCAGCTGTGCCTTGCAAACGAGGAAAAGGAAGGGGATTGACAGCAGCTCTTGTTGCTCCCCAGCCCAGCTCTGCAGATCTCCAACAGCCACAGTGCTTTCCTTGGACCAGCTTCCCTCCTTTTATTAGCTACTAGCTGCTTTTCTGGGGAAGAAAATCAAGGGAAACTGGATTTCTCAAAATATTTGTTTTGGTGTAAAACAAAGATAGCCCAAGAAAAGTACTTCAGGCAGAAATCTCACGACTGAAAAATTAGACTGGTAAGATTTTAAGACCAAGTTAAAAGTTATGGGTTTTCTTGGGTTTACTTTCTTTGGAAGCAACAGAAACCTACAAACCCTTTTTTGCTACAACAATGCTCAGGACCCTTGAGGGTCCCAGCATCACCTTCTGGCACGATTTAAATCAGGAGATTTCTTGTAAATAATTTTAATTATTAGATTTAAATCATTTGGATTTCAAGACAGATACACAACTTCCACCACTGATCTGTAAAAGGTTTAACACAAAAGGTTTAACAACTCAGACCCCTACAGTCCACAAGCAGCAGAAGAGCTCCAATATTCCCTCTATGGCATGGGAGCAGGATATGGAAAGTTGGAAGGTCAATGGAAAAACTCTGTGCCATAGGAACTCCATTTTGTTCCATTTTGAAATCACACAGGGAAAATAAAGGGATGGAAGCCACGAGTACAAACACAACCCCAAGCAGGGGGAATGCAGCAGCCAGGGAGCTGCTGCAGCTCCGGGGTTGCGGTGGGAATTCGGGAATTCTGCTTTGCCGGCCGCTCACAGCACTGTGCAAACCCCACTTACCTGGGCACTGCACCGAGAGCAGATCCAGCGCCTGTGAATGGGTCCCACAGAGCCTGGAGGGAGCTGAGAAGCCCTAAAATCCCCGAGACAAAGCTGAATCTGTTCCTTAGCCCTGTCTAGACTCCGGGAAGGTGGGCTGTGTCCGGGGCTGGGCACGCTGGATCGAGGCCGTGGCTGCACTGCCCGCCCTGACGTGGCCCTGCAGGACCAGCGTTTGCCCAAAATCCCAACCCAGCCTGGGGGGACGAGGCCATCCTGCCAAAGGCAGAAAATGAGGCTTTGTTGAGCCCCTTATTCCCTGTCAGCAGCTGAGGGAAGAAACCCCAACATTCCCACGGCGAGCACTTGGCTTACCCAAAACACGGGAGGTCCTTTCCCCGGAGCAGAGGACAAGCCCAGGAATAATTGTGAAAATAAATACTTCAGAACTTGGCTCTCTTTCTTCACCTCCACAAAAAAGAACAGTTAAATCCATAACCCGAAGTTTCAGACTAACTTTCATAAATTATTTCTCCTCTGCAAGAGTTAAGCAGCATTTCTTTGATCTTTATGCATGAAATACTTTGACTTTCAGGGTAATCACAGTCAATGTCCACTCTCATTTTAAAGTATAATTTGTGGCTTCAGTATTTACAACGTTATTTTGATGAAACACAAAAAATACAATCCATTCAATATTGTTTACGTCTGGTTCGAAGTCCCAGATGTTACAAATTGAAGTTCAGATATTCAGATTTTTCGCATCTTTTGGAATTTTAAACTGTGCCTATGTAGGACAAAATTTCTGCCTTCCCAAGGCTCCCTCCCTGACTGATCTCCCGTTGATTTCAGGGTGATTTGGTTTCTACCTGACAGCAGAAGTCAGAAACTGGCCAAAAGTAAATTCTGTATCATATTAAGGATTATTTTGCTTTCCAAGTAACATTATCCTAGAAGTCTATACAGTATAAACCACCTAGCAAAGGAATACTTATGTATTAATTATTTCCATACAAAAAGAAACTGATTTTTCCTATCAGTGTAATATTATTGTACCACATACACGGGGCTGTCTGAAAAGGTGGAACTTGGGGTACAAGGTGGGAGAGAACACTTAGAGCTTAGGTTAAGGGAAAATAAAGAGCTGGAGGATGTTCATGGACTCTAACACGAATCACAGCAACAATTTAAACCAGGATCAATACAAACAAAAGTTTATATTGACAGAAATATTCCCTGGTATAACACACGCCATTTTATACGTAGTAATAATTTAAAAAAAGAAAAAAGGGTTGGCTCAACTCTGTAAATAATGGGAGCACCTACAACATTTTCACGTTTTCCTGTCTCATTTGTGATTTTAAAAGATTGGATAAATTGTACTACCTTTAATTTCCTTAGGAAGAACATCTCCATTTGAAAGGATAAGCTCTGCAACACCCCTCATGCAAACAAGGACTGGGCAAGGAGAGAGCAGTCTTTTTTTGGGAACGACTTCACTGCATCCCTTCCAAAATAAAACTGGTATGAGACAACAGAGAATTCCTTCAGGTACAAACTAGTGTTTTATCTGTAGCAGCATTCATCTCATCCATTTTCAACCCACAGAAATGCAGAAGGACATCTCCAGAGCCCAGACAGGAGAACAGCTCTGAGAGCAGGTGAGCCTTTGTCACCAGAGAATGAATTTTCCCAAGAGGCACCAACAAAATTAGAAATAGGTGGCAAAGATAAAGCCAATTAAACGCTTATAAATAATAGCCCCATCCACTACCTCTGCTCCTTTCCAACAGCCATCCCCATCTGGAATTTATTCTTAGGATGCTCATTGCTCCTCACAGGTTCAACGCTCCCCATTTCACACCATGGAAGGACTGAAAGCTCTCGGAATCCGGGGCCGGAGCGGCCGGAGCCCGGCGGATTTCCCAGGGATGCACTAATGTGTCAGACTTGTAAAATAGCTCTTAGTGCTGCAGCTCCATTTAGAGAAGGACGGAAACTCACTTTAAATACTTAAGGCTTTAATATCTAGTCCATTACTCTGCAGAAAGGTCTTGTAAAGAGTCAATTATGGGATACTTCTGATTTGATCCACATGCAAGGGAAATCCGCTCCTTTGCCTTTAAACTTGGGGACTAAGTGTCCTGTTTAAATAATTAGTGACACTTTTTCTTTGATCAAATTGATTCACATTGTTATTCTTTTATGTTAATTTAAAGCTTAATCCATGTAAAATCCAAGACAGATCTTAATCCATCATTCAGAGGGCTTTTACAAAAAGGCACCATCATGAGATTGTCCAGAAGACACGACAGGTTAAAGACAGTAGTGAACCAAATTGAAGTAAAATGGTAAAATGCTCTTTTTTTTGGCCTTCTAAAAAGCTGTGAACGACCAACCCAGTTAATAGCAGTAGCAGGGTAACAATTTGGAAATAATTGTGAGTGGAGACACAAAGCTGGCAGCTGCTCTAGCACAAGCCCCATTCTCCAGCATGTTTAATAATGAAGCCAAAATCTGGGCGTCTCCTGCTATTAAAAATGTGTTAATAATGGAAAATATTTAAAAATAAACTGCCGTTACTTTTACTTATATTCTTGTTTTCTCCTCAAAGCTTAGTTGCCCAGGTTACAGGGAAGTTACCAGCAACAAAGTTGGAATGGTTTTCAGACTGAGCTTGTTAAGGTGCTCAGCCAGTAGAGCACATAGGAGAAAAAAAATCTCAATATTTACAACTTCATGTCCGTATTTTGGTAAGATTCCTATAAATCTACAAATGAGAGGCTGATAATACTGCTACCTCTACAAGTGCATAAATATTTAAGTTTTGCCCATGCCCATAAATTCAAGAGGCCTCGCCAACTCTTTACTTGCTCTACACATTTAAATAATTAAAATTAGAATCTCTAAGCTGAGGTAGAAATTACTTACAATCTTACTGGAAAGTGACCTGATAATTTCTGGGTATCAGTTCTATTCTAACCATAACATTTCACATGTTTGTGTGTTTTCTGATAATAATTAAAAAGTTGTGTTTCTAGACAGCAGCACTGCTGCAAAATGACAGATGAGGCACAAGAACTACTTTGCTAAAATACTGCTGGATGTGTCTTCAAAAGACTCCACGGAGGATTTAAACCCTCCAAGTGTCTTTCTAAAATATTACTGCAACACTGCAAAGGAAATAACAACAGAAAATATTCCACAATAATAATAACAACAACAAAAAAAATCAAGGCAAACAAGATGATGGTTTTGTTCATCTCCATGACAAAATCCTTGAGCAAATTATTTTCTGGAGTGACTAATCGAAGGTAGTTGCTGCAAAATTCCCACTTGGGGATGAACAGCTGGGTCTGGAGGACCTCTGCTGTCCAGGGACTGTACAGCCACACACTCCCAACACCAGCTCTGCTCAGCAGCCACGGGGAACAGCCTTGCCTCGTCTGCAGCAATTCCTCTGGCTGTACAATCACTGGGAAATTGTAACAATTAGTTCATTTAGCATAATAAACTCAGTACTTCTGTAAAAGGGTGGCTCAGCCATCTGTCATTTATAAGGTTAGGGACTCTGTGAGAACTTCCATAGGAATATTTTCTTCCCCTGCTTAAATTGGTACACTGGTGATGAAATTTGGGGATTTGTGGGTATTTTCCTTTCCCAGTTTCAAATAGAGTGAAAAGAAATTTACAGGTAACATCGGGGACACCAAAGCACCGAAGATCCAGCAGATCCAGTGTGGTCACACCAGACACAGCAGCTCCAGCCTGGTGAGCTGCACACTGGTAAATCCAGCTGGAGAGAGAACCTTCACAGGGTTCCTTCTGCACAATCTCCATCTTCTGGGAGACATCAAAATACACAAGAGCTGGAGACAGTGGGACAAGCCCCAGGGCAACTCAAACGGCGCAAAACCATTGGGATTCATCCCCCACTGACTGTCACAGACACAAATCCCTCTTATGTACAAGAGAAATATAAAAGTTCTGGCTACAAATGTCAATAAGAAAAAGAACGCCTTGCTATTAAAGCAAGAAGGCATTTTAGGGAGCATGAGAAAGGTAAGAATTTTATTCTGCTCTGTAAGCTTTGGAGAGATTCCCCATCTGAGCCCTGGGCATGCAGAGTTCATACACAATCAACAGACTGATAAAAGCAGCTGGAGTATAGTCTAATCTTGGTTAAGCTACTAATTTTCCTTTATTAAGGAATAGATTTTATTTTTCAGGAAAAGCTGGCCAGCAGAATGCTGCCCCAGCACTGCTGAATGCCACGTGAAGGGAGGCTGCCAAGGCACTGCTCTGTCCCCTCCCTCGGTGTCCTGCCCTTGACAAGTATTCTCCTTTTAGAGGTATTAAATCTTGGCAACATCCACCGCAGTTCCCACTTAAGCTGAAGTAAGTACATGTACAGAAGGGCTCTGTCAACATATCTGAGTGGAAAGATGTTTGGATTAACTAAGAAAACCTATTTCAAATCTCAGATAATAAAATGTCCTCCTAAATCCTAATTGCAACTTTCATCTTGTGTCTTAGGCCCTGGCAGCAGCTGATGTGCCGATACAGATCAAGTGTTTAGTTTGATAAATGCGGCTTACGAGGGTCTCGGTATTGCTGACTGCCAGAGTAGCTGAATAGGATCCAGGCTTCTAAAGGTGATTATCTGCCTAAAGAAGGAAGAAGATGAGCACAGGACAACCTTGTTTGTCATTTTGTGCACTTAATCAGACAAAGCTCATAATGCTAAGAGCTTCTCTATACTATCAAAAATAAAACAAAAGCAGCTTTCAAATAAATTACACTACCGTTTTACAGAGGGGGAAATCCATAAGCATGCGTTGGAGAATTATCTTTTAGTTGCTGTTTTCCAGCAGAAGAACTTGTAACTGGAACATTAAATCATATTCCCAGAGACTTTTCCTTGCACTGCTGAGGTTGGAGCAGGTTACAGCCAAATCTCACTGCGCAGGACACATAAAGCAGCTTTTTTGTTTTAAACAATATATCCAGGTAGAGTCACTACATAGATAACAAGATCAGTCCCTTTAGGTTAAATTGCTAAAAAAAAGAGAGAAAACTATAATGTTCTTTCCACTAATACCCCTTTTTCTGTGCTGATGACACCAGGGGTATGTGGTCATTGCTTTAGCTTTGAGTCTGTGCAAAAAATAATAATAATAAATGCAAGAATAAAGCAATTCCAGTGTAATCTGGCAGAGTGGTGTGTTTCTCACCTATGGATTTCATTTACACGGCATTATGTTTAAAGAAGGTCAGTGAGCAGTGTCCTGTTACACCTTCCTTTCGGTTTGTTTTATATGACAAAGAAAAGAACAATTCCTTTTCATGAAGGTCTCTTGACTCTCAAAAGGGAAAATCTGAGAAGGTGAAAAAAAGAAAATTTACTCCTGGTTCTGCTTTAAGGTTGATACAAAATCCACAGCTCTGTCACCAATTTCTATATGGTAAAATATCTGTGATATTTACTTCACGTTTCTCTAACAAAGAAATGAAACTTAAATTAAATTCAGTTAAATACTACTATAAACACAAACGCAGTATTAAAAGCAGACTTACTCAAACTACAGACAAATAAACAGCATTTTCAGTGGGGAGTTCTCCACCATTTAAATGACAAAACAAAACCTCCAAACTGAAGAAGCAATAAGGTGCCTAAGGACCACAACTTTAATATTAGTGTTTAAAAAAATTATAGGAATCAAAATCTCAACTGAACTGCATTCAATCCAGAAAAAATTACACGTTTAGAATTGCCAATAACTTGTTATTAGCAGCTGATGGCAACTAATGTTATTCTCATTTTTATCACAAACAGAAATTCAGTTCCTATTTCATGTTGAAATATGAAGTCTGCACTTGTAAACAGCAAATATCTATAATTATGAATATACTTCATACAGCAAATATTTAAGCAGCCTAAATTCTGAAGTGAAGGGCATTTTCTATAAAGGCTGTGAGCAGGCTCAGTGACAGGAGCACTCACACAGCAATGACACCAAGAATTGCACTTTTTGGTCAATAACTGATAGCACAATAAACACATTTCAGTTCACAATCACAACATCTAACAACGAATTATTTCCAGTATCACTTATTCCTAATCATTTCACAGCTGAAAGGTTTTGATTATCGACTCCGTCACTCCAAACAATTTCCAAGTGTCCTGTAATCACACCTAATTCTACATCTAAATCATTAGAAGGATAAAGTTGTTACACTTGTAATGGTATTTGTCCTACTTTGAACATTACCAAACTGTTTTCTCTAATTCTTTAGGAAACACCATAATGAGGCTCACCTAATGGCTTCTACTAGTTAGGGAGGCAAACTCAAAGATTTAGCTCCTCAGTCTGTCTCTAAATCTTCTAAGTGAAAGATGATTTACAGTTAAGCTATGAAAAATGTGACCACTCTCAAGTCTGGAAAGCCTCAATCTGATTGCAGCAAACTTCAGTTCCGAGGAGAGTTTGTGTCTCCCTCACTGGAGACTGCCTGACTTAGGGAATCAGCAGCTGGTGTGAAACATTCATTAACTTATAAAAGCTTTATAGACTTGTCTGAGCTTCTATTAGGGAAAAAATGGTCAGATTTTGCACTGAGAACACTGATCTGAAAGGTTAAGTTTATAGCTTCTGTGTTGGAGATCTAAACGAATGTTTTTCTGTCCCACCTTCAAAAATGCTATAAAATCAAATAAAACCTAAATCGTGATTGTGAGAAAAAACAGAGTCATCTCAATACATTAGGACAAACATTCACAGAAATTCAAAGAGAAAGTGGGGTGGTTCTTGTTATGATGAACCAAATCCCCACCCTTTGGGAACTGAATCCAAAGGGTCTGAAGAACAAAAGGAAAGGACCAACCTCACAGAAGCCATAAAACATTTATAAAGATAAGACTATTTCATTTAGGACTTAAAGCAAAGATTTAATAACTAATTAATCAGGAGGTGAGAAGCGGAATGGGACCTATGCAATTCAATTAAAATATAAATTTATTTGTGCCAAGCTTTTGAAGGTTGATGTTTGTCTTTTGCCTCATCAGAGATGCACTCTCCATCCCACCCACTCCAAGCTCCATCCCCTGTTAACTGAGGCTCTGCTCAGCATTCCCAAATCGGCTGGAATTTGCAATACAGCTCAGCCCAGTTAAAACAGCACCAGCTGATCCAAATTAATAAAACTTGAGTTGCCAATAAAGCAGTAGAAGCTGTTCTGGTAAACTGAAATTTTCATTTCATAATTAACCCCTGTGCAGGACAAAAAAGACAAAACTGAACCTGCAGCCAACTCAAAGGACCAGAACTGAAGAGCTGGATTTAGTATATCAAGGTGGATATTAACATAAATAAGTAATTTTAAAAATGGATTTCAAAAATCTGATAAATATATAAAAGCTTTTAAGTAAAACAGCCTAGGGAATATGCAAATGCTATCTCTGAAAGCAAATTTGGGGTTGATCCTAAAAACCACTCCTAATTAGAGCCAAAGAGGACAATTTCCTTGCAAAAATATTCTTCTGTCTTAAAGTTCTGTACACTGAGCAGGAATTTTATTACCAGTTTGATGGCCCAACAATAATCACCTCGGTGTTTGAGCAACTCTGCTCAGGCTGACACCACTGTGCACAATTTAAACCTCTGCTCCCCTCCTTCTCCAGAAAAAAAGAAATGGCTGGAAAGAAAAGCAGAGTCTCAGAAAGGAAACTTTTAAATGGTTTAGAATAGAGGTGAATGCACATCCAACGTATTTATTTGTAAAACTCTTTGGAATAGCCACAAGTTCCTCATATGGAAATGAAAATTAAAGCAAAGATGAAAGCATACAAGTTTAGTGCCCGTTTTGCCTTCCTCCTAAGAACATATTCCAACAGAAATCTGGGAAAGGAACTGTTTTGATGGCCCGTTCAAAGGGCCAGGCATTGTGTGGTGCTGAGAGGGTTTCAGCTTGAGCAGCAATATAAGCACACCTGCTGAAACATTATTCTTCAGTTAATGTTTACTTGGGGAATAAGAGTTTGGGGTTTGCAGTTTCTGGCTATGACAACACTGCAGAGGTAATTTGAAAAGGTTATTTCAGTAGTTCCTTTTCAATGACCAGCATTTGACTGCGGAGCTGCTCTGAGCTTTTGTCTGTTCTGCTGTGCTGATCCAAAGGAGTTGTTTTTTGCAGCTTGCTATTCAGAGAAGCTGTGAGAAGCTTAGTTTAACTAAAGATCGAATGAAAGCATCTCCTGTGGCACTGGGTGTGACCCACAACTGGCAGCTCTTCTCTATTATGTATCACTGCTTTGCACATGGATGGAATAAATTCTGTAGCAAAGCTTTAGCAGCCACGGGAAAGCCCCTCCAGTGCTCAGGGTGTTCTAAAGGCCTGGGTTTATTCCTCTGAATGCAGCGCTGACAGTCCCAGCCCAGGCTGATGTGTGACTCAGGCAGGGGAAAATGAACACCTCAAACAGCCCACGGAAGCTGGGAATTGCTTATTTGTTCTAAAGAATACACTCAAAGTGTGCTTTGAACTTCCCTGTGCTCTGAATGGTGAGCAGGAAGAAGGTGAGAAAGGGGAGAGAGAGCAAACAAACCCCATTTTCTGACTTACAGCTCCATTGTCCTCAACGGCGCTTTTTTCCCCACCTTTGCATTGGGAATAACTCCAGATTTAAGGAGAAGTTCCTTTATGCCATGAAAAGGTTTGATCCACGGTCCAATTCCCATCACAGCATTGTCAGTCTATCCACAGCCCGCATCAATATGAAATTTGCATTTATTTTATAATTATTTCCACAGTATTTCAGATTTTTAGGGGGAAAAAAGAATTCTGATAAAAGGTAGACACGGTATGACTGTTCTCAGTAGCAGCTCTAGTGAAAAAGAAGGTAAAACTACTGTCAAATAACATATGCAGAAGCTGCCTATAAGTTTGCCAGAGATTCATTATTTTCATCTCCTACCTCTGATAATACAAATTATTCACACAGCCTTCAGAGAGAGGAAGGCAAACAACATAAAATATTCACTTACAAGAAGGTTATATTTTGTATTATGCTGCCACTTACAAATGTTTGTCTATTGTACAAAATTTTACAGGATTCTCTCCAAACATATCTGGCAAATCACCTGCTTATATTTAAAGCCACAGTGCTAATCTGACTAATGCTTAATATTCCCTGTTCTGGCTTTATGCACAGAATATCAGCGATTTAGAGTTAAGTAAATAATTGTATTTCTGTAGGCATCAGAGTGAAAATCTCAGAACCCCGGCAGACCAGAAAGCTCTGTAATACCAAAGAGAAAAATCACTCCTATTCGAAAAATAATCTTAAAAATATATATTTCCAAGTTGCAAATGAAAAAAAATCAGGTTTTTTCAACAGCATGATCAACTTTTCTGTTATTAATTGGCTAGAAGTTCATTTAGACATTGGGGCTGGCGGGCAGTAACACCAGTGTTCTGCTGCCACCTGCAGCTGAAGCAAGAGGCCTCGTTTCTTCAGCAGCAACCCAAGTGTGTCCGAAGTTATACATTATATTCAACAATTAATATTATATATCCAGGGTTATTATCCCCAAATCTGGATGAGTTTTATTATCTTGCACTACTGAAGAGAAAACTCGTGAGGAATTCAAAAGGCTGATGCAGCTACTCGAGTAATTCAGGAGAATAAATGTATTAAAGCATTGAAGAGTACGAATATGTGTCAATTAAGCATGGAATATTCAATACTTGCAGAAAATATTGCAACCTGGTCTTTCTTTAATATTGAAAGTATTTTAACATGCTGTAATGCCTCCTTTTGGTCTTCCCATACGGAAATCAGGAGCAAATAAAAGAAAATATAAGAATTTTTTGCTCTTCTGTGTGGGCAATGACAAAAAGGGTAACACAAAAATCAAATTCTGTTTCTTCAGAGCAAGCTATTAACAAAAAAAGGGTAAAGAAATAAACCCCAAGTAAATATGCTGCGTTTTAAACCTGGAAATATTCAAAAATCAATGTACTCACTAATTGTTATTCTTATCATTTCTACAAGCCTTGGATCTGTTTAACCTTTCATTAATAAAACACTCCAAATACTTCTAGAGCCATCACAAACATACTTGTCACAACTCCTTGTGCTTTCCTTGTCACCACAATCTATATAAATAGTTTCCTGAGATTCCAGGTCATTCCTCCAGGAATAAGGCAGCAGCAGCAAAGAGCTGTTACAGCCTCTGACCACATCCTGGTCCCTTTCTCTGGGTGTGTTATTTCTAAATATTTATTAACATCCAGAAGTCACCCAGCCCTGGATCTGAAGTGACAAGTAAGACTTGAATCACACAGCCACAGAAAGTAAATGAACAACCTCCCACTGATCTTTCAGCATTGTGGAAAACGCTCCTAATTTATCTGTAATCTTTAAAATAAACAAAGCCATTGCCAAGAAAGGCTCAGAAAGCTGGAGATTAAACCAGATCTCCAGCTTTGAATGGCCTAAATTCTTATAGAACTTATATAGAATTAATACAGAATGAAAGTCACTTACATACACATATCCATGTCTTAATGCACGTGTGTATATCTGTAAGAGTTTGTGTGCACCCGTATTCATCTATTTTAAAATTAAAAGATATAAAGGTATTGCCTAAAGCAATGCAGATCCAAGGTATGAACAGCCAAAAAAATTAAATAGGTCATATCCCGCATAACTTATCACATGTTGCTTCTGGAAAATCTAGACGTTAAATAAACGGACATCAATATTAAATCAGAGGAGTAGGCAAGAAAATGGAAATAAAGCATTATCTTTTGAAAAAATATTTTATCCCAGTAGCACGAGTTCGAGCATCAGCACAGAAAATGTGCCCAGCCATCAAATCGAGTGGCAGGTGGTGCCAGTGCGCGGAAGCCCCGGATCCCGCGAGGCCCAGCGAAGGAGCAGGGATCGCTCCGCGTTTCCCAGGCCGGGTGTCCCATCTGACAGGCTGGAACAGCACTGCCTGTCCCCAGCGCTCGCTGCCTCCTTCCTCCCAATGCCAGAGCTGTCCACCTGCACCCTCCTGGCTCTCCTGGCTCTGTTCTTCTCTTGGAAAATGGGGTGAGCCCCTCGTGGCATTTTCATTTCCTCGGAGCCAGGGAAGGGTGGCTGCTGTGCTGGCAGTGACTGCCAGGGCCTGGGTCTCTGCTGTCACTCCCGTGTCAGCCCCTCAGACCCACCCTGGCACACGTTTACAGTGATCAAAGTCAGCTGATATCAGTACCTTAGCACAGCTTTGACACCAGTGAAACGAGATCCGTGTTCTATATTCCCAAATGTGGGAATTACAAAGGATCACGGGGAGCTCTGACGGGTTTGAGAACACAATCCCCTAACAATAAAACCATCAGGCAACGTTTGCTTATTAAATTCCAGGAGGATGCCATGGCTGGTCCTGGCACTCTCTCCCAGAGCTGTTCCTATTGATTTTGCAGCTGTCCATTTTATGAAATAATACATCTCCTCTCAGAGTGTGTGTGTGAAACTCATCACTTCTGCTAATGTCATCAGCCATGAATTACTGCTGTGCTACATCGAGACTTCTTTCAGAGTTTCTTTTGGCACTTCATGTGCTCACTTCCACTTTCTGTCTGAAGCATTGCAAGATCATTAGCTAAATCTGGAATGCAATTGGAGAACACGCAGGCTGACAGAAGGATCTGAACCTCAGATTCCAGAGAGAAAAATAACTTATCAGACAGATATCCTTATTGCTTGAAATATCTGGCATGGTGTTCCCTGGGAAACCACTCTGGCTGAACGCCACAGCAACTCACATGAACTCGTGCTGGGTTTACTGCAAATTCTCGAGAGCAAAAAAATGCACACGTCTGGTAACAATCATAGCTGGGCATTATACCATCCCTCCTGGCTCAATTCTGTGCACCCAGAGAGGATCAAACTACCCCAATCCTTCTCACCCATGGCTGAGGAGGAATTTACCCAGGTACACTGCAGGAGCAATAAAGCTTTTCCCTCCGTAAGGGAGTTTCATGTTCTGAGTCGTGCCCACACGCTGGCAGAGTGGATCTGAGCATTCTTATCCTGACACACAGGGAAAATACCCCAGTGATGCAGAACAACTGTGCAACTCCTCCTTTCTCTTGGTCATTTCTTTGTATTTCTTCACACGGAACCTCTCTAACGAGTGACCTGCTAAACAGGTCACAAAAGAGCTGCCAGTGCCAGTTTTTCCGGATCAGGTGAATACCTGGAGAGCTGGATGTGGCTCTCAATCCCAGCTGAGAAGTGCAAAGCACGCTCACGTCAGAGGCAGCACTACCTGGGCCGTTCATCAGGAGGTGCAGAGCTGTCAGACTGCCCAGCTCTCTCTGGGGATGGATCTAAACATAAGACCAAATTGAATTATCCAGCAGAACATTGCCAAGCTGAACGGGTTTTTTTTGACGGAAAAACAGGAAAAAATGTTGGAACTCTGGGAAACATCAAAAAGAAATAAGAAAAAGAGCAAGGATAAAAGAGCCTGAATTCTCTCTGCTCTAACTGTCGTGCTTGTAGCAGCTACCAGCACTTCCTGGATGGTCACTCCATGAACTAATTAGTTCATCATTTTTAAGCTGAAATGCTCTGTGCCTGGACAAGTTTTGCTTTTGTGCATCTCTAATTCCTTCATCCTTTTACTGGCTTCAATGCAATTCAGCGCTGACTCAGTCCATGAAGGAGAGATGCACAGTTTTAGTTTGGATAGGAATTAAGAGGCTCTCCAGTAGCAGCAAGTTTTTCCTTCCTGCACAAAACGCTCTTTCCCTTTAGCACGCCATCCTTCCATTGTGCCCCTAATCAAACAAACTGATGAAAGTAAACATCTGCAATTCAGGAGGCGTTTGATCACTGCATTTGAAGCCAGGGGTTCTTTTACAAGTGAGCTGCCCTCTCCCAGGGTGGGACACGTGATTACCCAAGTCCTGTTGTTACAACAGACATGATTAAACCACCTATTGTGTGTTCTCTCCATAATTCTATTTGTGGTTTTGTTCTGTCCCGGCTCCTGCTCTGTGAGCTTCTGCCTCCCCTAATCCTCTTTAAATGAATGAGACACAGTTCTGAGGCCCAGAGATCTTGTTATCAACAATTACCAATTTCTGCCTTTTTGCTACACTTAAGGAATCAAAGGTACAAAGAGGATATTAAAGATCTTTCAAATACATGAATCAATAAGCCATATTGGATTAAAAGAATTTATCAGCAACCCTTTCATAAATCTGGAAGCATTAAAACTAAGAAATATTACAGTGACCCCAGGTTAAGTACAATAAGGAACAGAGCTGATGAAACACGGCTAATGATTGTATTTCAAATACATACACACAGGGGGCTGGAAAGGCAGTGGAAGTTGGTCCTCTCTCTCTTAATCTTGCCCCACACCATTATTTTCATTGTGCTGGTACATCATGAATGTTCCCAGCCCACAGAACTAAATAAAGCAAAAAGCCCACTTTTTGTAACAGAAAGACTCAAGAAATTTGAGGGACCTGCAGCCCTGCAAATTCTGGTTCTAAAGCATTTTGGCCACTTAAAAAAAAATATTTCCTTGCTACCAGCCCAAACCAACCCCATTTCTGTTATTTATGAGTTTTGAACGTGCTACATCAGAGAACACCACGTTTCCAAACATCGTTTAGACAAATACCTGGCAACTGCCAAAGAAAAGCAAAGCCCCCTCCCCACCATGGTTAGACCTGCAGGGAGAAGGAGGAAAAGAATTTATTAAAACTAAAGTAACCCTGTGGCACCTTTATAATTTTGATAACCCACTAAGTTTTCTTTTGGTATATTCTGTAGCAAGACACAGGTTAAAGAACAGGAGTGTTCTATAATGCACAGTGTGATTGAAATCAAAGCCGGGGAAGAAACCCTCTCTTCAAAGGTCAAATGTTTTTAATGCTTGATGGAAATTTGACAAACATCAGAATAATAAAAATTACATTGAATTCGGGACGCTACAAAAAGTATAAAAAATTCCCTTCCATTATAAAGACAGTCTTGGTTTTGTGTCACTTATTTGATGCCTAGAAAGTCTCATACCTTACTAAAACTACCACCTACACCTCCATTGATTTAATTTATTTAAACAAACCACTGCAGGATTACTGAAATATATATTTGTTCCATTTCAATGAACATCTAAGCACCGTGTCCCCACAATAATCATATTCATTCCAGAGATAAATATTTTATAGCAAGACCTTACTGTATAGTTAGTGTATTACCTCCATTCTTTATTCAAACACAAGAGACAAATTAATATCCACTCTGTGCTGATACCACACATAAAAGGTACTTAATTTAACTGGAGTAGCTGCTAGAGTAAAAGGAAAAAAAATATTTAAAGACTGCATTGGAATACTAACACCCTTTTACAGCCCATAGTATATTTATTTCTTTACTGCTTAATTCTGATGGGTTTATTTTCTTTTCTCAATATAGAACCTTTACCTCTAAGTTGGATTTGAGAGATTAGAAAGTGGATGGGAATTTTTCATTGAAAGGGGCCAGATTCTGAAAGCCCTTTTAACTAAATAATTTAAAAACAGGGGCAGACCTGCAGGAGCATGTGCTGGGCAGCCGATGTACAGTGCTTTAAGGTGACGAGAATTTGAAGATTCAGGTAACCAGAAAATCAGGTAAATGAGGTAAATCTAATCAGCAGGTTAATCCCACGCCCTGTCTCTAACAGGGTCCAGCATTATTTGATTCAGAGTCACACCTGAGGTGACAGGCAGTGACAAAACTGAGGTGCCCAGTTCTGGACCCCCAGTAATAAACTGGATAAACTGGAGCCAGTTCAGCAGAGGAGCACCAAGAAAGGCAGGTGGAGGAGGGAGGACAGGACAAGGAGCTGGGAATGGGCTCGTGGAGCCTGGAAAAGGGCAAGTTTAAAGGGGGGCACAGCAGCAGCAGCTCCCCGGTACCCCCAGGGTTCCCAAGGAGATGGAACCAGCTCCTCATGGATGGGCTGTGTGGGACAGGCGACTGTGCTCAGGAACTGAAACAGGAGGAATTCTCACTGGATTGAAGGAAACAAAACAAACAAAAAGTCCTCTCTGAGGGCATAACTGAGCAGTGCAACGGGCCAAGAGAGGCAGGGAAATCTCCGCTCTTCCTCAAAAGTTTTTGAGACTGGACAAATTCCCAAACAAGCTGGTCTGAATTAAACCCTGCTTTGAGCAGCAGGCTGGACTGTGGATCTCCCAAGGTCTCTACCAAGTTGAATAAAGCTGTCTTAGGCCAGGCTTAATATCCAGCTGAATCCACAAGACCATTCTTCAGAGAGCGGCCAGAAGTGACCAGGAAGAGAAAAAAAATCAGAATTATAATGACTCATAGGTCAGGTTCCAGTTTATGGATTTCCAGAGCTGGTAGGGTGTTTCTTCTCTATTGACATCTTGTTTTCAATTCTTGGAATAATTAAATCAATTCTTGTTGCAGAGCTTTCTTCCATGAGTATTTCTAATTGCTTTCGGAATCCATTTACGCACAAGGCACATGCTACAACCTGCTCCAAGGAGTCTCACAATTCAATTCAACAATGTAGGAAAAGTACCAGAGTCTTTCATGTACATCAAACACTTCTCATTCACTGCTGAGCTCATTTTTTTTTCCTCATTAGAAAGCCCTTTTTTTTTTAATTATTATTCTCAAACAAAGTAATCAAATGTAATCAAGCTTCCAGTGATTCTTTTGGAACGGAGGTAGCAGTGATAAAAATGTCCTTTCCAGAGTTGTTTTTTTTCTCTGCCAAGCCTCCACACAGGTCTGGCTGTAACCAGAAGGCAGCTCCAGCCAGATGAGGCATTTCATTGCCGTGTGGCTGAGCCAGGCTCCAGGAGGGCAGGGTCTGGACACAGAAGCTCGTGGCTGTTCAGGATTTGATACCTATGCAATCCTTATTTTGAATATATCATTCCTCATTATGACAGCTCCAGAGAAGAGAGGTAAAAAACAATAAAGGGCTGCCATCCCTCATCTTTCAGCAGCAGTTTCTCCTCTTCTGAAGGTTTGCACTGAATTTAACTCTGCATTGTTACCAGAGGTGTCTCCTCCCAAACCTTTCAACACGTGTTTGATGATCCCTCACTGAATAACTGCCCTGCTCCTCTGCTGCTGGGTACACAACAAGAAACGGGCTGAACCTGCAGCAAAGATTAAAGCTGCACATGGAAAACCCTTCCAGCTCCAAGAGCAGCACAACACTCGAGCAGGCTGCCCAAGGAGCTTCTGGAATCTCTTCCAGTGAAGGTTTTTAAGGTGACAAACATTTGACAAAGATGGTCTCGTTATAGTTGAGCTTCTCTCTGCAGGAGGGCCCAAACCAGAACGTCTCTCTGGTCCCATCCTTCAGTGATTTCTGGGTTTGATGGATTCTTTTTCAAATGTTGGCTCCTGTGCATTGTGCAAACAACACTCTGCTTCCAAAGCACTCCATTCTCCTGCTCATTCATCAGACTGTGAAGTCTGTACACACCAGAAGACCTAAGCAAGTACAGCAAATTCTAACCATGTCTAAAGTTTTATGCAACTCCAGTAGATCACAGGGCTTTTTTCTTTTTAAAGAGAACACCAGATTTTTGTCTTATTCTCCTTTAAAAAGTATCTAAATACACTCCTTTCATTCACCATTCAGGCAGAGACCAACACATGCTACAAGGACATAAGTTTTAAAAACCTAATTCCAGAAAACATGGCACTTCCTGGGCTCCCTTATTCTACTTGCAGAAGTTTGCTTTAAATTACTATAATTTTTATATATTATAACATTTTTTATATCTATACAGTGAATTTTCAAATGAGAGAACTTGGGAGAGTTACTTCTCTTATTTTATCTTTTTTAAGAGAGCAATGAAGATACAATAGTTACAAAGTTTGCCCCAAAACAGAAGGGTTTGATTTGGGAAATGGGAAGATTATTTGAATTACATCTGTAGAAACTGCTTTAAACTGCTTGAAAAGCCTTCTTGAAATTGTCCTAATCACAATAAACACTTTTAAATGTATTTTTAGACAACTACAACTAACAGTTATATCAAGGCGGCACAATAGGGCATGTTAAGCACAAAATGATGAACTGAACTATGAAGCTCATTGATACTTTCAACAATGCATTCAATGTTACTATAACATATTTTTAATAGAATTTAAACTAAGCAGAACCCCCCGTATACCACATATAAACCTCCACTGGGAGAAATACTCGATTACTTTGTGCATGCATAATACCACTCCATAATAATCTTAAACTTCTATACGAAAGGAGCTGAAGTTTTTGACCAGGGATTTGGTCACACTTCATCAGTATCATATTTACATGAGCTCAGCCAAACACCAGTGAAAGTTTTACTGTCAACTTACTTTGCATGTTCTGTTATTAATCCATCCAAAGCCCATTGAGGGGCTCCCCAAGGTGCAATCAGTTCTCAAATGTTGGGAAGGGTGTTTAAAATCGAGGCTAAATGGATTTGCCAAGGTATGGAGTTTGTCCTATGGCAAGTTTCAAATGTGTAATGCAATTAAAAACATTCTGTAGGACGGGGACCGGCTCTAAAGATGACAGAGAAATAATGCAGAATATGAAATATGGGAACACTGTGTACCTGTATGATCTGTACACATTTATAAAAACAACATAAAAATTATATAAATCCTATCTATGGACAAACCAGACAAGGCATGGATTTAGACACCCTACAGATAAAAGATACAAGAGACATTACAAGCACCTACAGCATTATAAGTCCTGTGCCTTTACAAGTGTTTAAAGTATATTTCTATATAGCAACAGCAATTTTTAGTTCTTCAACTATTACAAATAATCGCTGTGTATATGGGAATTTAAGGTCTAAAAAGTAAGTGAATACAAACTATTCTTTAAGTTAGTCACATAAAGCTGCACATTTTAAAACCATAAACTTCCCAGTCTATTAGAAATAGAGAACATTTGTATTTTAAGAGGTTTTCCAAGTGCAAGTGTGATTTACATTGTTCAGACACTTCCAGTTATTATTCATTTCCACGAAGGAATGCCCAGGAGAATGGCTTGGAATGATTCATCTTAGACTTGCACCAGTTCTGTACCTTCTGTTTACACCTGTGTCTATGGCAGAGGTTTTGGTGAGGTTTCTGTGGCTTTTTTTTTTCCAAAGCTGCATTTTCCCTCTGAACCACCTCAACAAGCACCATGCTCCTTATTTTACAAATACTGCCATCCTTACAGAATATTTGAAATATTCTCTGTGCTAGCTCTAAAAAAAAATCCATATAGTAGTCAAGAACTATCAAGGTCATTTCCTTTAGATGAGTTATGTTTTGTCTGGATTTTTCAATTTTTTTCCTCTGGCAACATATGGCCAATCAGAATAAGAAAATCCCATCTGTTTGCAATTGGTTTCAGCTACCATGCTTTAGTCTGCTGGTAATATTTTGAATTCTAAGCTAAGTAGGTCTTAAGCTGAGATTTTTTTTTTTAAAACAGATCTCTACAAAGGAGAAGATTCCAAACCAGGTTTAAATCAGCAGCGATACTTTGAGAAACAATTTTGATTTTTCATTCCATATTATTATCAGAATAAAAGCATTTCTATAGCTGTAGTTCTTAAAGATAAAAGCACAGGGGAAGTTACAGCTCCACTTAGAGTGTTTTTAATATTTCTACATAGCCCAGCAGAGCATTCATTGTGCTGAGATCAATAATTGTGTGGAGTTCTGAGTTAAAGCACCAGCTGACAACAAAGCCTGGCTGCTGCTGGCACTGGAACCACACTGGACTTGTCCAACCAGCTTGGAGTGAAATTCCTCTCTCATCATCTCTTCCTGCTAAACAAACACCTGGGTGGGGAAAGGATGAACCAGGGCTGCAAGCCCGGGCTACATTTATTTTTGCTGGATTACTTATAATCCACACCATTCCTCCTTTCTAAAACTGCCACTGAGATACCCTTGGAAACGTTCAGTACAACACATCACCTCTTTTAAAGCAGCAAAACTCCTTTTGAGAAACCCAGCCCACCTGGCCACAGAATGATCAAATGGGATACTGAATTTACAGAAAAAGAGGGCAATATTTACTGTATTTAAGTTTTTATTCACCACAGGGTGCTGCACCCGCTGCTACAAGAGGTGACTGAGGAGATTTTCATACTTGTTAAGCATCAACTAAACCAAGCTGCACATTCACAAGACAAGGAAATCTTTCAGATTAGTGCCTGATAAGGGAGTAAATAAACCCTACACCAAACAGGAATAATAACAAACCCTACACCAAACAGGAATAATAATCTCAGCATCTCAGTTATTAAACCTACTGTGCACCAAATCATCTCACCAGTGCCTACGAGGAAAACTTTGGAGAATAAACACCTGATAAATCATCCATGCAGAGACACGGTTAAATACAAACTTATACAATGTCCACAACCAAATGAAAATTTCAGGGCAGATTTATTAGCTTGTGGATGTTCCTAATTACTTGAAAAACTATAGGCTTACTACCAATGGTAACAGCAATCTGTAATAAGACTCTAAATCTTAGAAAAAAAAGAAGTCACTTATTGAAGAAATGGTTTCATTTTCTCTCTCCTTTTATTCTTCAATCTCGTAACACAAAGCAAATATCTGGTGGGCCAGTGCAGTGGGCCCTGCAGCAGCACTGTTATCCTGTCACTCCCAGCAAGGCTCCCTATAAGTATGGACTCAGAGATGCAATGCACAGGGCAGAGCAGGGGCTGATTTATTGCATTCAATTATTTTTGTTTAAAAGTTTCCTCTGGGGCACAAGCACGTAATATATTGTACTTTCCATTACCTGGTGCAAATGTAAAACATACCTGAAAAACACATTTCATGCTTATAACATATTAAAACAACAAGTAAGATGTCATGGCATGAGTTTGATAGATTAACTGCCACTTACTGATGTTGTACTATATTAGTTAACAGCAAATTAATATCATCAGGCATATTTCCTCTTTTATACCTAAAAAATATTAGTATGGAACCAGAGATTCCCATAAATTCTTATCACTCCGTTCTAGAGGAGGCCTTTTAAGCTAATTTGGGACAAGATAAGCAGCAATTTCTCCATTTGTTTGCAAACCTGTTACTCATTCAAACCCTTTTCTACATCAGTTACCTCTTGCTAATCAGAAAATTTTTACCCTACAAGCCCAGAAACCTACACAGCCATCCCCATGGGTTTTTCACCACGATTCTACTTGATGCACATACACACTCCTGGACTTTAGGAAGCAGCTCTTAAAGAGCATTTCAACAATTTGGCCAGAGGTTCCCAGAACTGTCCCTGCCATGGAATGTGATCAGGACCTTTTGTCACACACTGATCTACACCAGGGCACAAAGGCTGATTTAAGGGAAGGCTGAACACCTCAACCACCAAGAACTTTTAGAATTCTCTATGTATGGCATAGAGAATATTAAATAATTCTAAAAGAAACCGTAAGTAGATATAAAAGCCATAGAACAGAGGTAGACCTGGGCTATGTTTTGAATTTCTAGGCCTAGTGTGGTACTTATGGTTTGATACGGAGTGCAAAGAGGAAGACACTGTCTTTTAAGTGCTACATCTCAAATTTTTTCTTTAGCATGCCACGAAGCAGCAAAACAATTGGTATTTGTGTTCTTGTGCAGAAGCAGAACATCACTGCTTCCAGCTCCTTTCCAAACCACCCTTCCAGGGCTCTGATGCAGATTAAGTTGTGACAGTATAAACCCAGCAGAGCTGAGATCGGTGTCACTGAAACACAGAGTCATGAAGGGAGAGTCAGCCTCCAGTTCAGTGATGACAAACGAACTCTAAAGGCTGACATTCCAGCTTCTGCCAAGAAGAAAAGCAAGAGCATCTTTAATGAGTAGCAATCAACTGCAATCAAACCGAACTGGTTGAGAACCCTCCCGTGAGAGGAGAGGGGCTGTGCTAATACAGTAAAATATCAGCTATAAAGTAGAGGAAGAGCTCTAAAGAAGAGCTCGGCTGACGCCCAGAACCAGCTGGCACAACTGGAATTGCAGAAAACAAAGCTTTGAAGGATCAGGATTCAGCTTATTCTAAAAATATTAATCATAAGATGATAAATAGAGGAGAAGAGAAAACTTAGTTACATTATTTCGTGCTATAAAGCCAAATGCTGAAGTAAGTAAACATGGATCTCTATTAAATCCTTATCTTCATATTTTCCAGATCCGGCCCATAAGGAAGTAAAGAGTGGAGGAAGTGGGTTCAACTAATTAAAAGAGAGGCAACACAAGAGTGCAGCTGTTCCTGCTTAAGAACAGCTTCAGAAAACTTTGTGCAGTTTTGCAACCTTGATCTCCAGGCATTTCACCCTGGTTTTCCTCAGAAGAGGAGGAAGACCTTGAATAATGCTGTAGAACACAGCTGACCTTTCATCCAGAGTATCTTTTGTGGGTTTGGTTTTGTTTAAATTAAGAAAATGATTTTTAAAAGATTTTTTGGGTGAAAAACCCCTGGTATATAATAAAACATAGCTGCTGAATTAGAAAGCAAAATTGCTTGGGTTAATTTTTATTTTAATATTTTGGAGTGCAAAATAGATCATATTGCATTTAGATTATTTCAAACAATAAAAAAGAATGACTGTGCCTGGTTTATTTAGAATCTAATGAGTGTTCTCAATGCAAAGGGGGAAGGAAGAAGTTGTGTGCTGGAATCCTAAAAGAGCAAGTATCAAAAAACTAGTGAAATGTGCAGCCCAGTGAAAGGTTCAGCATCTAATGATAAAAGCACAGCAGTAGTTCAAATGCAAACAAATCCTGCTAGAATGAAAAATCAATGAGCTTTGAGAAATTCTGACAATGAAAAGGTCCCTCTCCCTGTGAGATCAAATGGAGAAGCCCCATTAGCAGAGCAGCCATCTGCCTTTTCCTGCTCCCCACGTCCTCTACCACCATCCAGGCTACTTTCTCCTTCATCGATACAAGGACATTCACAATGGAGCAAACAGGCCCAAAATTCAGGGAAAAAAGAAAAATCAATTATCTGGGGTGACACAGAAAGGTGCCAGGAAACAGCCCTTAAAACCAAGCCCAAGCCAAGCCAGGCCACTATTTGGAAAGCAGAGAAAGGGCTCCTTGGTGCACAAAATACCTCCAGTGCCAGGGGAAGGGATGAATCCACGAGCCTGAGGTACATCCCATGGAGAAAACCGATTATTCACAAGCACACAGATTAAACATTTCTATAAATTCTTTTGCAAGGTTATCCCACACAGCAGTGGGCTAAAGGTTTATGGCAGCCAATGTCAAACAAACGTGATTTCCTTGAATGCAGCTGAATAAACCTGGAGGTGAAGGACAAATTTGTATTATTGATAAGCATCTCTGACTTGTCCCCTTTGATAACCCTCCAGTGTCATTCCAGCCAGGCTAAATATTTCTAAAATAATGGCTGAAATACGAACTGTGAGGGAAGAAATTTTACAAGAGACACCACATAACAAAGTGCAGTAGATAACACAAGTTTAAAAGACAACAGGAGTAAAAATTCCACTCTCTCAAAGAGAAAATTGGCTCTGACTCACTCCCTGAAGGTGACATTCATAACAAAATCCAAAGCAACAAGTGGTTTATATTTGGGGTCTGTTTTATCAGCTGATAGATGAAATCTGACTGTGAGAAAGGCAACATTCTTCTTCTATTCATGGCAGTTCTCTCGTTGCTTTGCATGACTTTCAAAGCAACGAAATAGTTGGGAAATAAATTAATAAAAGTTCAAGAACTACTCATTAACAGTCAGACATCTGCACTTCCCAAACCACCCAAAACAAAGCCTGGGTCTTAATCCCAGTGGATCATGTGGACAGCAGACTGTGGGGGAACACAAGGAGTGTTTTGGCTACAGCACTAATGCTTTGCAGGGAATAAATACATTCGCCTAAAAAGTAATGCAAAACACACATATTCCTTTCTAAATTCCCCAAGTGCCTTCTCTCCCTTTCCCCATCCTTTCTGAGGGGCTGTATTCAATGGACAAACATTGCTCCAATTCCGTGGCCTTCCAGCTAATTAAGAGGATGTGCCAGTTCCTTACCCCTGGAGTCCAGATCTGTTTCTCTTCAACGAACTCTGTTCTTCAATAAAAGTTATACTCAAAGTATAGCATGAGCAGACCAACTTTATACAACGGCTCTCACATTTATGACATGAGAAAACCATTTTCTCTATTACTATAAACTCTAATGATTCATTTTGAACCAGTAAAACAGGGGGCTTAGCTGCCTTGATGAACTTGCACATCCACTGTGGATCCATCTTTAAAAAGCATAAATAGCGCAGTGCATCAGAAAAACCCAAACCAAATCATTCCCCAGCTCATGGCTTTATGAGTTCCAATAAAAACAACCTTTATTTATTTATTTTTCCACCCATAAATATCAGAGAATGTTAAAATTTGGCACGGAATCTATCTGCATCTCAGTATTGTGCACTGATAAAAGAGATGGGAGTCATTTAAGAGAAAACAACACCTGCTGGTGCCCCAGGGGAACGAGGTGCAAGCTCTTGGTGGGGTGGTTCAAACAGAGTAACATTTACCCAAAAAACCCCACCCCAAACTACTCTGCAAGCTACATATTTCTTACTTTAAGAAAGAATGCACAGGACTATCACGGCTTACTGCGACTTCTCAGATGATTTCCAAATGTTTCATTACTACAGAGCATGGGATACAATTTCTGATCCAGATGCTTAAAAGAACAAATCTAACAAAGAAACTTAATCTGAGCTAGACTTGGCAAATTTTCCAGAAAAAAAAAAAAAAAGTAGAATGATGTTTTGGAAGCTGCTCAAACAAAAGCCAAAATGGAAATATGCCTCTTTCAACCATACCCTGGGCTGCTGTTAAAAATAAGAGGGACACTTAGAGTTTCCACAAGTGTGAACTGCAGCTGAGGTTTATAAAATAGAAAACTTCGATGTCAAAACTGCCCAAGAACAGTTCTTTACTTTTATCTTAAGCTAAAGCCACCATTCTCTATGCTGTATTTACAAAAAAATACATATGAGAGGTCTTGCATATGCATGGAAGATTCTAGATCAATTAGAAGCAAAACATTCATTTTTAAAAATTATTATTCTTTAAAAATAACCCACAGAAGCATGTAGATGGTAGAAGAGTGACAGTCCCGTACTCAGTAATAATGCAGACTATATAAACTCTAACCTGACCATTTCAGAGCACCTAAGGAACACAGGCTAAACTCACAGAGAAGGTTTTTTTCACCTCCATACCGAGAAACTGTAGGACAGAGAGCTCAAATCTGGTTGGAGTCACGTAGGATTTATGTGAATTCAAATGTGCTGAGGTATTGCTTTATCTGATAGCCTTGTTCCTCCCCTGAAGAAAGACAAGGCTAAATCTTTGTACAGCCACACATTCTCTCTATAAACATCAGGAAAATTTCAAATCTTAGCCAATTCTTTTTTATTATTATTATTTCAAGCCATTCAGAGAGGAGAAAGAACCAAATCTATGTTTGGCTTCACTTACTTCTGGGAAAGAATTTGGCCAAATGTTTGTATTCCATCAAGAGGAAGAAACTATGAACTTCAACAATAAAAATAACCAATACCATACACAAATTACATATGGAAGAATGGTGGTAATTGTCTGTCTTTTCACCCCCCTACCTTATATTATTGCTGTATGGTTGCAATTTAAGAAGTAGAAAAGTTCCCAAAGTAGAATTCCTACAGTGAGCAAGCCAGACACAACTACTACAGGGAGTATCCCTGCATACCACAGGCTGTGTGGAGTTTAATTATGTAAATCTAGAATACCATATTCACGTTACATAAATCAATTTTATTCTACTTTCCTAGCAAGGAGAAAAGGCTCACAGAACCCAGAGGTATCAGAGCTAGAAAACATCTGCAACAAATCTAATTCTTCTATTCTACTACAGCCACTTGGCTCCCAAAGTGTGAAAAATGGCTATCACTCAGTAAAGCTGGTGTCCAACTACTTGAAAGCACACTCACTTCGAGAATAAAAGTTAAATTACTAATGTGCTTACCTTGATTGGAGATTTACATTTTATAATAGCACAGAAATTTATAAGAAGGGAGAGTTCAGTATATAAAATTTTTGATGAGTTTAGATGCTTTAACTTCACCTCTATTTTAATTACGTAACAAGATACCCAAGTACAATTTTAAAAAAGACCCTAATACAATCATTAATATAGACATTTAGACTCCTGTCAGTGAATTGTGGAGCTTTTAATTTCCCTGTGCATGACTGCAATGCTGGTTTGAATTCAGCCCCACAATGGCCAAGCCATTTCCCAGAGTGATAACAAAGAGGGGTTTTGTTACGGCTGCTGGAGGGGTCAGTGGCAGCTGCACCCTGGGCCTGCCATAATCACTATAAAATACTGGCCTGCAACAATAGCTGCTCATTGGAATATAAAACAATTGGAATGTTGAATCTGGAATTTCAGCAGCTGCTACTGGACATTTTCCATAGCTTTGAAGCATCAGCTATCAGTGCACTCATTTTCTGCGCCTTCGCATCCCACATCTCATTTTAGTGATAAAAAACATTTGTGGGATTGTACCACGAGTCAGATGCCTGATATAAGCCAGTATAAAAATAATCCCACAAAAATGGCAATATTCTTAATCCAAACCATTCCGGAGATGCATTTTGCAAAGGCAGTTTCTCCAGGAGTTGCCCTCGTGGGGCAGAGGAACAGCCTGAAGCACGGCAGGAGACGGGAAAAGGCAGAGCCCTTCCAGCTCAGGCTTTCCTGTCAAGCCAGTTTCATCTGCAAAGATACCTGAGTTTATTTAAGCCAAACTTTATTTTTGCTCCAGGAAGCAAGTAAAATGACTGCATTTTGCCACTCACAGCTTCAGTGAGCACTGGCCTTGCCTGATGAAAGATCACTTGATTATCGGCACCAGGCAGACAATAAATCACAGTGCTGTGACTGTCTCAGCACTTTATTATTAATATACACTGGACCAGCCTAATACCAGCTTTGTTCCTGTATTTTTAAATCTCTCTCTCTCTCAAGAATATTTAAAGAAATTATTACATGTTTTAAAGCAAATTGCAATATGGTGGAATTCAAATAATTCTGCTAGGTTACACGTCAGGCTTTTTCTGCCAGGCATGAGCAGGGAGGTAGGAGATAAACAACATAAACGAAGCACTAATTAAATCTATAAACAAAACCCCAAACAACCTACAAAAAGTGGCTCTGGAAGCCCAGCCCTGAATTTAAAAAACAATCAGTTTATGACCACCAAGCCCTTCTGTCTCTGCTGTGTGTGGGTTTGCTCAAAGGATCCCATTTGCAGCAGCCCCACGGACAGAGCTGCTGCCACAGGTGCCTTATTCCAGACAAGTCCATTCCAGCAGGCCTGAAGTGAGACAGGCACAAGATTAGAGACCCAGTAGCACATCTGAACAGAAAATATCTGTCAGCACCAGTGATAAAAACCATCCTCAGCAAGATCATCCTGGTAAAAGTTTTGTGTCAGATGCTGAGGATAAACCTACAATACTTAGGGGAAGTTGCACCACCCATCCCGACCCCAGACACAGGAAAGATAAATTTCCAGGTGGGACAGATAAGATGTTTTCGCATTTCCTACAGGAGAAGAAAAATTCATGTCTTAAAAAATAAGAGATCAAAAGCACTGGTGACTGCAAGACAGGATTCAAAGGTTGACTTGTATTTCTCACTCAATAGGATTTTGTTTCACTTAAATACAGCCCTCAAGGAATTAAAGAATAAAATACTCAGTCCCTGACACCTAGAGCTCTCAGCCTTCCCAGAGAACATGGCTGTGATGATAAATACGTGGCAGATTTTGCAAACACACATAGAGACATTTACTGAAACACTGCTTAGCTTCTTCCCAGAGTTATAAATCCATTTTTTCTTCTTTAATAAGGCTTCAGCAAACAATATTGCCAGAGAGTTGAAAACAGCACTGATCCCAGTGAGGATCTCCTTATGGAGACAGGAGGAACAAACACACTTTGGCTGAGTGAAAAGAACCATATTCAGTGTCAAGCACAAGGAAAGCAATTCAGACAGATAATTCCTGGGAGACAAATGATTCTGGCACCAGCAGAAAGAAGCAACATGAAAAACCTTTTCCAAGGTCATCTCTGGATGCACACCATCAGAAAGGGAAAGCCAGACTCATGGAAAATATTGACACAAACTCAGGTGAGTTCCAATACTCCCTGGCCATCAGAACATTATTTCTTAGAAATTCTCAACAGGCAAGTGCTCAAGAGTTGATGTGTGGGCCGTAGCCTTTCATACAAAGTACAATCACACACTGAAAAAAATAACTTGATTTAAATTAATTAATTAAAATCGGTAACTAAACAGATCAGTTAAACTCAAAGTAGCAGGGAAAGACAAAATGCAGAGCAGAAAAAGAACAGGAAAATACAAATTGTGAAGGAAAAGGAAAACTGTCCAAAAGAAATGTGACAATTTCAGTGTCAAACATTGTGGACAAGAGTCCTTTGCAGCCTGATTTGACAATTGGCTGCAATGCCTGAGCACTGTTTTAGAGAGTTTATATGCACTGGTGTTACATCACAGACAAACATCAGTGTGCAGTATCATCACGGAAAATTCAGAAAGAAAATGATGATCCATGGCTGCAGAACCTCTGTATTAATAGTACAGCTGAGCCTGTTCATAGCAATATATTCATTTCAAATAACACAAGTAAATACTTATTTCTGCAACTATTTTCAATTTTGATCTGTCAAGTGATTAATCAAGTCAATATCCCTGTGCCCAACAATGATCAGTGCTGTAAAGAGAATTTGGTTTCCACAGAACAATTTCATTTTGATTTTTTGGAAGTGTAATATAGCTCTGTGCTTCATAAATACTCAGTAGTGATCTATGATCTACATGTGAAATGCTTAAAGAATATTTTACAGCTCACATGCTTCATTTATTTTAACTTATATTGTATGAAGCCACCACCACATTTAACTGGTGGTATCAGCCGACACAAGCAAGTATTTAACATCAACCAAATGCAGTCAGACACTAAAATTATTTAATATAACCGATGTCAGATGAATATTACTATCCTCCTAACCTTCCAAGATATGTTTCAGTGCTCATATATACAGTCACAAATACTTTGCTTCAGCAATAGCCACTCTTTCATTCAGTTTAGATTGTCAACAAAAGCAAGGTTAGGAAAACCCAAGCTGATGTAATGGTTTTCACGGCATCTTTTCAACAACAAAGCCTGGATGCAAGATCTGACCACTCACAATTTCTAAACCAGATTATAAAGCTAAATCCATGCAAAACCTTAATGGATCAGGATTTTATTTCGAGCGCCGCAAAAACTTTGGTTGTGGCCAAGTCTTATCAGCTCGGGTGGCAGCCAGATTACAAGAGATGTGCCATGGATAAGTATGAGGCACTCCCAGCTTAAACCAATTACACACTCAGCACAAAGTTGTCGAACTACAGACCAATGCCAAATCCTGACTTGTAATTTCTGTAACGCTTACAAATTTTAAGGAGAATGACACTGAATGCAGAGCCTGTAGGAAGTGCAAAACAGAGCTGGGGAAATGTATGGTGGAAAGAGCGGGGTTTGGAAACCCAGATGATTTTAGTGGTGTGTAAATGAGGGATCCACACTAACTCAAGCTATACCACTGCAGAATCTGCTGGATTTTTACCAAAAGTCCACGGTTCAAACTCCCCTGCATCTATTCGTGGGCAGACAGATCTATTAAATTATTTGCCAGCTGGGAGTAATTTCTTTTACAATAAGCAGCCGAGTGAGAGGGAACTACAGAGCAATCCATAGCTGTCCTAATTACTCCTCACAGGCAGGAAATGTGTGATAAAATGCATGTTTTGTGATTCCCTTCCCCTTTACTTGCTTCAGCACTGTTAACCTGTAGCTTCTGATGGCCTTCTACAGTGCTCTTAAACCTGGTGAAAAAGCCCGAGACAGACAATCACTGTACAATTTAAGGCACATAATTAGCAATTATTTCATGCACACTTCACAATAATAATCTGTTACGTACTAAGGGGAAAGAAACATTAATGAGCTACTTCTGGTGCCGCTCTGTGTACTGTGTTTGCATAATAATGAGGCCCAATCTGCTGGAAAACACATAAAGGACAAATTAATAAGGTCGTCATTTTTGTCTAATGATGCTTAATACAGTTTGAGCAATCTGCTCGAGACAAAAGACGGGCACTCAGACATAGCCGATTATGCATTCGCGTGGCAGCTGAAATCTTTATTAAACAGAATGATGAATCTGATTAACATGTGATAACAAATATACAGTCTGGGAGCAGGGCCCTGGCACCTCCCGCCAGCTCCGCTCCGGCCCCTCCGAGGCTTTACCCAGATTGAGGTCAGACTGGAATTCCCGATAGGCGCATTAAGATAAAAGTTTGCCAAATGTGGTAACGTGATGAACAAAACAATATCCTGTTATATAAAAGCTACTGTCTCAACAGCTGACTGTCTAATCAGTGATAGCAACAACTCCTTAATAAGTTTAAAATTTTAATTGTGGGGTTCGTTCGCCTTTTAACATATGAAGGACGATTTAGAACATTAGCTGAGCTACATCTTAAAGCACCCCTACATTTATGCTACCAAAATATTCTCTCTAATTCCAAAGTATTGCCTTCTATTCCATTCCAAAAACACAACTATATTCCCAAACAGGAATGTACAATTATTTAGGGGGTTTTAAGCAATAATAAAAAATAATAATAATTTCTACACCATTGATTTCACGTTAATGGAGGTTTCTAGGTCAATGGGGAACACATGATGAGATTGAATTTGTAGAAATGCAGCAGTAAATTTTAAAATCTGATTTTCAATAGAAATAATTGATAAAAAAGGAGGATAAAAAAAGTAATTTGTTAATCCCACCTTAAATTCAAGTCATGAAAATACAGCGTTGCCTCTTTAAACAGTGACCAAATCTAGGAGTAAATAACAGCTCTTAAATCCAGGGATTCTATTTTAAGCTTGCTTTGCTGGAGCAATGTGATTTCTATTAAATGAACAATTCCTTGCCTTCCAGAACCAACTGTACTTGATTTATGGTCAGCACATGACACGAAGTAATTTAAGATGACACACGATACCTCATGACAACGTACATGATTTAACACAGGGTGGGCAGCAGTAGAAACTATAATGTTGATTTTATCTCCACAAATATATTGCTCAGCAACAGCAGGAGCTTGGATTCAAGAGTATGGAACTGGGAGCTAAGACTGACTGAATCACAGCTTCTTCACTTTAATGCATCTGTGTTTGCTCTGCTAAATGATAGCACATAATAAATCATCATTTTCAACTCCTTGGACTCGATCTGTGTGCCTTCATTTACATGAATATACTCCCAATTACAAGACAACAGCAGCCAGTGGATCTAAAGCAAGGAGGTGATAAAATCAAAGCTGTATTTACCTCTGCCATCACCCATCCCCAGTCCATCCTACCTTGCTAAATAAATGACTTTATTTTTACAAACAAAATAGAAAAAAAAAAAAAAACTAAAAAAATAGTGGTTTCCTTCCTCACCCCCCAAACCTCACATTCAAGTCACCTGGCACATTAATCTACCCCTAAGACAGGGTTAGATCCAAGCAGAGATGCCAGCTCTGACAATGGTTTCCCAGCTCTGTGGAAAAAGATGGGATATTTTTTTTACCCCCAAGCCTCTCCTGAAACAAAGACATGCATTAAGAGACCAGACGTGTCTCTGCCAAAGCCACGAGCTCTCAGAACGACTCTCCAAAGCCAGATGTGGGGGGTTTAGCCTCTTGCAGGCCTACAAGGTTCCAAGGTTTCTTTCTAGTGGGTAGAGAAAGAATGGAAGGGAAGAACGGGAAAGGAAGAGACTCATTCAGAAAACCTGCAAGACTTAACAGTGTTTTTTTAGCTAAAAAACCTCGGAAGTTCAATCTACAGGTGGGCTGAGAACAAAATACTGCTTTGCTTTACATTTTCAAGCTAAACCCAGCTGATCCCATATTTATACCTGATTGGAAGAGCCAGAAAAAGACAGTTCAGGAGATAAAACAAAAAATCAACTCATTATACCTCAGAGGATCCCTTTATTTCATATTCTGCCAGTATAAATTCCCTCAGTGTAACATTTCATTATGTTTGACACAAAACAAATGCTCGAAATGCCATGAAATCTTCGTGGTGGTGTTTGAAATCCCCACATTGATGGCAAATGATGCTTCACAAACCTTGTCCCATCACCACACTGTCATCCACTGCATTTCAAACAGCTTGGACAGTTGATAATGACACACACAGGCCAAAACATAAGGATCATATTCAGCTCTTGGCAAAGATTTAGTCCCAAAAATCTCTCATTAAATTCAACTGTATTTATATCCATGGAATAAATGAAGGGAAATGCAGGGAAGGCAGAGGTGTCCTGGGCTTACCTGCACGGCTCACTCAGGATGGAGCCTCTCTCTCCACTTCTAAGAGTACAGGAAAAATACAGAGTTTTCTCATCTAGATTTCAAAGGGTCCTATTGAGAATTCAGTTTGCTCACACTGAAATACAATACCTATAAATAAATTTCTTCCTGTTGACTCCATTAAGCCGTGTCCATGTTCATCCTTCAGGGGCTGATTAACTTCTCTTCTTAGTGCCAAAACTAACAAAAAACTACATGTCTGAAAATTCAAGTCTACAGCACTTGTGTAAATATGTTTTGTTCTGGTTTTCCTTTCATGTAAGGCATGGATGGTTGCTATTTTCCTACCCCTCTTCAGATGTAATACTACAGGCACTGCAACAAATTAGGTACAGGCAGTTCCAAGTATATTCAATGACCTGAGCTCAGTTCTTCACTGTAATTTCAAATCTCTGTGGTAGAAATTACATGAATCATATAAAATTGATCTAGTAAATAGTCATTCTATCTTCTACAAAAATGGTGTTTTAATATTTCCTGTACAAATCATTCCACGATCATTTTATTATACAAAACAAACTGATCTGACTTACCCATGACTGCACTTTATTTCTGAAATGAGTAACCTCAGCTCCTATCAAAGGACATGGGGAAACGGACTGAAGGGCACAGCTCCTGCACTGCAAGTAACTTGTCAGAGAAGATTCCTTCTCATTCCAAACAGCATTTAAAGATAAACTGCCACTGGGGTCTTTCAAAAAGAAAGAAAAAGGGCTTTATGTAGAGAGATTTTTAAAAGAGATGAAAGTCACAAGTTGCATTTCACATTTCCAAATGGTAAAGAATGCTCAGTAATCCCTCCTAAAAATGAGACCTTGTGGCAAAAATCACATCTCAGTAACTGTGCCATGCTAACAGCACTGGATGGGTAACAGAATTGCCCACATATGAAATAGAAGAATACTTTATTTTTGGTCTCTGCCACTTGAAGAACCAAAGGGTTCCACATTCCATGGGCTAACACCTGGAATGATTTCCCACCAAACACAGCACTTCTGCTTTAACCACAGGGCACACGTGGCCAATTCATGGATTTTAACTTGCAAGAAATGGAAAGGATTCTGTTCTCATTATCCTTTTCTTTTATTCTTCATCAGGATCTTATGAAAGGACCCAACAAATCTGGGAGTGGAGGGGACACTGGAGCTCATCTTCAGTGTTTGGTTAAACGTGCAGAGCCCACAGAGCTCTGAGGAAGGAAAAATCTCACCATGAGCTTCCCGAAAGGTCCAAGGGAGGGGTGTCAGTGTTGTGAGTGCTATTTCATTTAAAGCAAAAGGCCTTGACAAATGTTACCTGGTATTTATCAGTAAGAATTTACCTTTCACTGGCATCTGATAAACCTTCAAAGTTTCTTTAAGGCGACCAAGACTTGCAGCATCTGAGATGACCAACATCACATCATCATCTTCTGAAATGGCATCTAGTTTACACTTACAATTATTAATGGGTTCTTTACTTCTTATACTGGCATTTCTGAAGAGTTTCCAGATTATTTTCAGCTCACCATTACTGTAGCAAGCTTTTCTCAAAATTCCTATAATTTAAAAAGTGGGGTGTAAGACTTACATACACACATGGTTTTGAATACAGTACTGTTCAACCACGCTGCAAACTTTCCACATTTACAAGATGGTAATTTAGGCCCTGATCCAACACCCACTGCAGGCAGTGAAAAGACTTCTATTGCTGTAAATGGCCCTTGGAAGAAGGCCTTATTTAAAATTTTTAATGTGTCCAAAATTTACTTTTCAACAGATAATTTTCCCCTTGTTATTACTCCCAAATCGACCAGCGAGCTTGAATCCACTTTGAATAAAGCCATTTATTTCTCATTTTCAGATTTTTTAACCTTCCTCAATCAACTGGCATCTGAGATTCAGTTTAAACAACATAAAACTTCTTGCTGACAACGGACACGCCGCTAAGTGTAGACATTGCTGTACCTCAGAATGCTTTTACTGAACAGTGGTTCCATTTCACAGGTTCTGCACCAGAGATATGATGAAACTGATAAATTAAGGAAGTGAATGAAAGGTTCCTGGTGAGATTACCCAAATCTTAAAGGTTCTTTAGGGAAAACAGGGAAGCAAGAAGTGGCCTCCATGACCTGGGCCTGCCTTTACCCAGTGTGGACTTTTCTAACTGGCCTGATTTTAATAGGTCCAGAATATGGAGTATCTCCCACTATTCCTCAGGCACAGGTTTGGTTTGCTGAAGAGATTTGTCCTTCCTTGGTTTCATCAGATCCAGAAGACTGTTTGAACACAAAGCAGCTCTAATTGTTTCTGCACGTAACTGATGAGAATATCTTGTAATTAGGCCATTATCACACATGGCCCAGTGGCCTGAAGATGAAGCTTATTTTATAAAAATAGCAGAGTTGCTATTACTTTTATCAGCCTTTAGACCTTCCCAAGTTAAAGTGTCTCACAAAACCACAAAGAATTCCAAAAGCAGCTCATCCTCACTTTGTTCCATGTGCCAACCACAAACTAAAAACCAAATTCATACAAGGTAGGTTACTCAAAGAACAGGAGTGGAATCTTCTGGCTTTTTGACAGTTCCATGCAAACGTGCACTGGATTCACTGAGTTACTGAGCCAAGGTATTCCCAAACTTCTCACAGCAACTGGCTGCAAAATACCACCTAATCCTGAGAAGGAACAAGCGGCCACTATGCTCCAAATAATTCCTTCAGCCTCCCAAAATGGCAGGAGAAGCTGCCTTCAGTTGACTCTCACATACCAGATGCCCACGGTAGCTCAAGACAGGTCAGTGTGGCAGGACCACTGAACCAAGAAAACTGCCAGAAAAAAGAACTTATTTAAAATAAGTCACAACTTGTCACAACTCCCTTCTCTCCCCCCAGAAGGCTTTCTGCAGGGCTCTGGTGCATTCCTGATAACTCATTTATCCACCTGCCAAATCCAGTGGAGAAATAAACCAATTATTCTAAAATATCCCTCCAGCATCCAAAACTGGGCAAGTAAAAGGATGGATCAGAAACCCCATCCTTCCCAATGAAACAACCGATCTTACCCTGTGCTTTGGGCAGGATTTCAGCTCCACAGACAACACAATAAAGTCCTTTCCTGCAAGGCTGGTTGTGTGTTTCCTTCTAACAAGGCAATGCACAAACGCATGTAAATATTGGTTTGCATACAGTAACTATGCAGATTGGAACATTTAATTACAAATAAAATCAAATCTATCAAAATTGCTTCAGAGAAATACACTACTTGAAATACTCAAAGGAATCTGAGTCAGTGTTTACCATTTATATTAGTTAATAATTCAATATACACCATGCTAAAAATGCTTAACCTCACTTAAATAGAAACACTGTCATATAAAATCTGAGGTATTTTATAGCCTATAACACTGCAGGCTATCAATTTGTTGGGAATTTTGCAAAGGAGCCTGGGATGATTGGTGCCTTTGTGTTTCCCAGGAGAAACAAAGGTATCTATTGAGTGTGTAAATCAGAGATCTGCAGATCAGGAAGAAACTACTTCATTGTATTATTTCACTTAAAAAATGATACAATAAATCATTCTTAACTCCCTTGCACCTTAACATTCAGCAGCCACTCAGAACAGGTACTTTAGTGCATGGATGTGGTACCTTTCTCTCTCGGGAGGAGCCACTTTGCCTAAGGGCAGCTTTCCTTCTCCTGCATCTCCTCTGAACTTTCAATCCTTGAATAAATTCAAGATTCTGTTATTATTTTAGGCAACAGAGATCATATTGAGCTATTATACCAAAATAGGAAAAGAATTTTCAATATTTTAGCCTTGATAGATGTGATAAATCCAAATAAATAACTCTAGGAAATTTGATGTATTGACTTTACCTTGCAGGCTGGGCAGCATTTAATTCTGAGAATCACCATAAATATATTAACTATAAAGAATAGTCTTACCTCTAACATATCAAATAACACAGTTATTAAATAGAAAGACAAAATAAGAATTAATTTACACCAAAAGAAACAGTCCACCCCTTACCTTCCAAACCCAGCAGAACACCAAGGGGTTTTATCCACCTATTGATCTGAGTTTTTAGAGGATAGAAATTTTTTCAAGGAAACATGGTATCAAGTGCTGATGCTCCAATACATATTTTAGAAATAAAGGTTAGTTTGATATAAACTGCAGGTGTTGGAAATGAGTGTGGTTTGGCACAGAGCAGGCCTTGCCTTTAAGGATTTCTGATCAAAGGAAGAGGCACCACAAGATCAAGAAAGGAACAGTCTGCTCCAGATAAGGAAAAGGAGATGATTTTCTCCTTTTTTTTTTTTTTTTTAATGTTAAGGATTTTAAGACAGACAAATCTTCTGAAAGACAAATAAGAGGCTGTGGGCCACTGGATGAGCACACAAGTCACAAAGCTTAAGTGATTTCTGTTATCTATTTAGATACACAAAAATGCAAAACGTGGTTTGGTGCAGAAGATTTGCTTTAGGAAAACTGAGGATCAAGCCAATGGATTCTGGGGAATGTGGCTGCAGAGCACCTGCCACAGCTGCCAGGACAGCTCTAGAGCCCAGTTACCAACTTCACCATTATTTAAATAGAAATTAAGAATATTTGTCCTCAGATGTGTCAGATGTTTTCAATACTGGAATTTCTGCCATATCAACTAAATCAAACCCATCAGTGAAATCCAGGAAACCTAAACCAAGGAAATTTGATCATCAATACTGCAAAAATTGAACCAAATGCCTTATGCCAAATACTGCCACTTAAAGCAATCCACGTGTTCTTGCCATTCTAGAAAACAGTGTCCAATTTCATAAAGCTGAATTTACTGTGCAAAGAAAGGGCACAATTTAAACCCTATTGATATCAGCACGTTCACAGCTCTGTAGAGGTGGATTCAAAATGTTATTTAGATGAACTTCTATGGAAAATAACCAGTTAATAATTTCATTTCTACTCTCAGACAAAAAAATATCAATACCTGTGAATACCAATCTTTAGATTGCAAAAATCCTGCATCTTCATATTAATGTAGGATGGCAATGAACAACGTTTTCTTGAGAAGTCAATATGTTTTATTACAGAAAAATCCTGGCTGTTTTCATTGCAGTAAATGAAAGAAATATTTAAAATACTTCAAAAAAATAGACTGCGCAAGATTCAAAGACCTCTGTGTACAATTCACATTTTATATGTTACATGTAAAATGTGCTTGTAGGACATACAAATAATAACAGGTCTTGACACGAATAAACACAGAATGCAACCAACAGAAATTAGATCCTCTCACAAAAGGAAAATGTAAAGAAACCTCAAGTTTTTCTCTAAAGAAGCCTCTCATCCTCATCAAATATCAAAACGTGCACAGCTCCTGCTGGACGTTTTGATGTAAGATATTGGAAGGAATCAAAGTACTGAAGAATGCACCTGTTTTGGTATTTAGGCTCAATCAGTCTATGACTTGATCTGCAAAGATACTGTTCTATATGTTTTACTAAAAAAACCCCCAGTCTAACAAATGCAGAAAACCATAATTTGATTGTATGGGTGTTTTGCTTTCTGAGGAAAACCACAATTATTTGACTGTATTTAATAGTGGATTAATTAAATCCGTAATGGACAAACCAGTAATTCCAAGTCAGATCCTATTTGGGTTTCTATTTAGAATTTCCAGACATGCTGTCCCTTAGCCATGAGGTCAGGATGAAGAATCTCCATTGTATCTCTAGAAAACGGCACATTGCAAAACTCTCCCAGTGAAAACCCAAAATTATAGTGAGAAACGGAGCCTGAGGGAAGCTTTTGTTCCATGAGGACAAGGAAGCTGTAGCTGCCCTGTGGTGTTTTAAGGGCTGCTCACCACGATTCCCACAGAAACTGTCACCAGGTGCCACTATTGCCCAGCAGAAAGGATGACACACCTTTATTTCGGGATCTGGAAAGGCTGATTTTCCTTTTAGGGGTGTCCATCTCCTGAGATCCTCCCTGCTCTGCTCCTGCTGCACCAGCCACTTCTACAACACCAACAGCACTGTCCCTGCTCCTCTCATTCTCCATAATTCCATGGAGACTTCTCGTGCCAGCCTCATCTTTTTCGGTCACATTCAGTGTTTCTGAGGCGTTGATGGCAAAAAGATCAGCGGGGACTGTGGAGTTCCCACACTCCAGACAATTCCCAACAGCACAACAGGCTGGAAGGGGGGGTTCAGTTCTCTGTTCCTCTACTTCTGCATCATCATAGAGCTCTGGGGTGAAGTAAATGCTCTCATCCTCATCCTCATCCTCTGCCACATTTAATGCTGAAGGCTCAGCCCTCCCTGCTGCTGAAGGGAAATGCCTGCAGGGCTCAGCTGGAAGCTGGAGTTTATCAGGGTGTCCTTCAGCAACTGGAGCCTCAGCATTTTGAACTGAAAAATGAGTTGTTTCCAAACATGATTCTGGTCCACTTGGTTTATGGTCTGCAATTAATGATGATTGGCATTGATGTAAATTATCAATAAGGTCACTAGGCCCATTCACACGCTCCTGTTTGCTGCTTGCTGTGGCCCTGCAGTTCTCGGCTACAGGAGTTGAAGTCAGTGGTTCAGAGCAGCAATTCTCTCTCACATTATCAGCATTAGCCCAACCATTCATTTTTTCTGTCTCTGTTTTAATTGCTGGCATTTCAGGGGTGGAGTCCATATGTTTCCTTCTTTGTTTTACATGGTGAGAATGGCTCTCTACATCAACGTTCTGGTCACCTGTGAAAAATCACAAAACATAAACGAATTGTATCTGATTTATAGCACGTTTAGCACATCAAAATTACCACTGTTTTAGAAGGTTTACAGAGATTTTATAATACTCATTAAAAACAATAATACAAACAAAAGCCCAGATGTTACAACTATCCTTGCACATGAATTGTCTTAATTAAATGAATAGATTAACAGGCATATAAAGGTAGAGTATGACTCGATTTGATATTTATAATCTTTTATTATTGTGCTCTTATCTTATTCACCTCTTTCTTGACTGAAATGAAATCATAACCTTTCCTAAAATTCAGGGATGGATATTTACTTGTGAAGCTGGAACTACAGGAGATCACATGGAAGGTGTCTCACAGCAATGTCTAAACAACAGATGTAGCTTGAACCAGCGCACTCAACTTGCAATAATGTTAATCTTGATGTGTTTCAAATATATTTTAAATTATGTTCATAGTGTTCAATGGAAAAAGAAATTAAAATGAAAACACTTTTGACTGTACTACAAACTTATCAAACATTACTGTTTTAAGACAACCAGATGGAATGAGAATTAATTTCAGTCTGTTGAGCACAGCTCATCCACATTTGTGAACAATTATCATTTTCCACTATAGCACTTCCATAATTTTAAAAAACATTTGTTTCTTCCAAAAAAGATGCAATTCCTCATTTGAAATTGCCAATGGAAATGAACATACTTTGTTTCACTGTTGCCACGCTGTAACTTGGCTGATTTGATGCTGTGGGACGAACTGAGCTGATGGCTGCACTAAAATGAATTTCCGAGCCCAAATTTTGCTCCTGACTTTTAGCAGGAACATCTGGTGACAGATGAATGGTGGCCTCTTGTTGAGAGCCTTGTGACAGGTCCCTGGAACGGGAAGGGAATTCACTGCTGTGCTCTGAGGAAGCATCCCCACTCCTCTGGTTCCTGACAGCGAACGCGTGCAGGGATTGCAGAGCGCTGCCGAAACTCCCGTGGTGCCGGATCTGCTGACGGATCCACTTCGATAATCCTAGGGGGGAAAAAAATCTGACTCCAAAATGACAGCAGCTATATCAGGTATTTCACATCAGTAAATAGCACCCTGGAGTGCATGTATTTCTATGTAGGTATAGTCTCAAAAATTTCAAGAGTTTGCTCATGAAACTACAGCAATACAATTCCTCCTTTCCAGGGCTGGGAGCTTGATTTAATCAGTGGTAGTATTCCGATAAGCAATAGTAAAAATATTCTTCTTTTTCTCTTAAGAGCCTTTCCCTTTTTCACCAGTCTTTCTTTTAGGTTCAAACTGCTGCCTTGCATAAACATCATTATATTTCTTTGATGCCTGGGTGTTCATTCTGCTTGTTATCAGGAATTATTTACAAGTAACTTTCACAGAGTACAGCTACTTATTATCATAGTAACAGGTTCTGATAAAAATATGAATATAATGAAGCTTTCTACACCTTTGTGTCAGATTAAGTAACAGTAACTCAGAAAGAATCACAATTGCTCCACAGCTACAATATAATACAACCTGCTCCTATCAAAATAATATTTAAAATTCTTAAATATCAGATGTCTTGAGCATAACAGCTTTTTAGATGATGTTGGAGCACACAAGGGTGACGTAAAAAACTTACTTCCTCAGTTTTAGAAAGTGTTTTTGAACCCATTTAAAAATTCTTTCAATATCAATTAAAAAACAAAAAAAAACCCCAAACCCCCAACAACAACAACAGAGAACTTCATTCTTCTGTGAAGTTTTACTTTTTAAAGAAAGGAATCTTACCAAATCTTGAACATAGAGATTATTTGTGCTCCTATATGAATTACTTGTGTTGACTCCAATAATTTCAATTTATTTTTAGTACAAACACATCAGAGATGGAGCTGGACTCAACTGCAGCAGCTGAGCTCCACCTGCTGACTAAGCCCAGCATGGGCTGGTGAGCTCAGCACTGCCCAGCAAAAAGGGCAGGAACAAAGGTAAAAACATATTCCTAAGCAGTTTATTTCCTAACTTTTATTTCTTTTTTAAGGTTGAGTGCAGCATCTGTTTTATTTCATCTGCATTTATTTCTACTCAGTATAAAACTATAAACAGAAACCCCCTGCTGTGTATTGAATATTCAGCAGTTCAGTTTCTGTTCCACGGTTGTGGTACATTCTGACCCTTCCTACTCACCTGTATTTGTACAACCACATTGCTGTACTTCTGAGTTTTCAGTATTTTTCAATCTTAGGAAGTTTCCCCAAAAGATTTTTGCCCCTTACCAGTTATGTATTTATTGGGGTTATTCCTGAAGCGGTCGTCAACTAAAATAAGAGCCCCCCAGTCATTCCTGTGCCTTATACACCTAAAAGTGAGGGGAAAAAAAGAGTGTTCATGTAATTAGAGGGCACACAGCAAAAATCTGTGGGAATTAGGAAACGGGGATTGCAGTAAATCAGATGGAATATGCAAAATTATACAGGAAGTGCTTTTCTACTGTACGCACTAAAAATTGTTACGGATGCCACAGAAGCTCGATTTTCTTTCAACTGTTGAGTTTACTACACACAAACAGTTAAATTTAAAAAACCAAAACACACACATATTCAACAGCCAATTAAACCACATCATTTGTTTTCCACTCTTAACTGGGAAATGTAAATATTACAGAGCTTGCTGTCAGCTTAGTGGAATGTTCTGGTTCTATCAAAATCCTCCTCATATGCCCTCATCCTGCCCCACATCTCAGGTTAGCAAAGGCTTTGGCTCATGGTTTTATAAGGAATTTGTACTTTTATGTCAGAATGGAAGCCTGTTCTCTCCGTTTAAGTTTAGACCATTCAAATGATAAATTGTACAATAAGCAACTGTCACTAAAACTTGATTTAAGTTCAAGCTGATTTCACAGTTATTATTTCGCTATTGGTATTCCACAACTGAGATTTTTCTTAAGAAATTTTAATTAATGCTTATCTATTCCAAAGAGGAATTTAAGAAATCAGACCTGTAACAACAAGAATCCACAATGAGATTTCCTAATGTTACAATTTCTCTCAATTTTCTCTCTAAGCCTTCATTTATGTCATCACATTTGCATTAGGACTAATTCAAATAAGAAGAGTTTTCCAGCTGATGTTTCTGTGGCTCTGTGTATCCATGACAGATGCACAGCACCTACGACAGATATGGATGACAGCTCTAATCTTTATTTATATGATAAATTTTGTTGAAGGAGGATGAATTAATTCCACCCTGTTAATAACATTTGGGGGAATTTTTCCATCTAGGAAAGGGAAGCTGTACCACTTCTTCTGAATCTGGGAAGAGATCAGTGAGCACGATAATTGAATTGACCTTTTGCAAAGGTCTGAAAAACCCCACTGCTATTTCTCCCTTTCAAAAATACTTGTAGGCTAAATATCAAACAACTGTTCTGAGCCCACTGAGAGTGTGAACAATTAGTGCATTGGAAAAGTCATAAGGATTTTCATTTGCTTTAAAGCTCAAGAACTATTTGTCTCTGCTCATGCTTTTTTTTTTTCCCCTGTACATCTGGACTATGAGGAATAAAACCTACAAACAAACTGAAGTGGATTCTGAATGTAAAACAAAATCTTTGAATTATAACAACGCTCAAGTGCACAAGAGGCTGAAAAGCAGAGTTGTCAGCATAGAGCAGCTCAAGAGACAAAATCTGCAATATGAGGGGTTTGGCCTTATTTATCCCCTCTGTGTTAAAAGTGGGAGAGAAATCCTTAAAGATGTCCCCAAAAAAACCATTCTACAAATTTATATCGTTTTAGTTATGTTTATCTCACCTTCCCAGGGCTTGGTTGAGAGCTCTGTAAGCTTGAATTTCATACCACTGACTCCCTGATAAAAGGCCTCTTGTACTTCTGTGCTGGTCATTGTACTTCCTCTTCAATTCAACCTAAGAAAGAAACCATAAAATATTGGGTTTATTAATGATGTTGAAAAGGAGATCTTCTGAAAGGGGAAAACGAGCGAACATTGATTAAATAAGAGAATATATACATTTTGCTTTTGTGTTTCAACTCTGTATTTTGTACACTAACCAATTCTGGCTTCTAAAATTGCTCTTAGATGTGAACTGATCCAATAATTTAAATGCATTGGCACGAGCACCACACACTCATCCAAATCTGTGCCAGCAAGAGAAGGATACACTGTTCACACAGCAAGCAAAAAACCCCAAAGCAGGTACAGGTAGACGGACTCCAAACCCCTAAAAACCAGTTTTATTGGCTCTTCTGGAAGGAAACGACCCACTGGAGATCTCCATCCTTCCCTTTATCACAAAACCCACTCCTCCCCTAGAGCTGGGACCAGACTCTACTTTTCCAAGTGAAGGTTAAGCAAATACAACTTTTCTTCCTCTACAGAAGCTGAGAAAGAGCTTTAGAGACAGAGTGGCCTCCCCCAAGGACCAGAAGTCAGCAACACCAAGCCTAATTCCCAGCTTGGCATCATCTCCCGTGGTTTGGAAATGTTTCACCAGAGAAAGGGGCAGCCAAGGCCTGCAGGCCATGGGGAGATCAGGCAGGGAGAAACATGTTCTCCTTTTTAAAAACACTCCATCCCTGATGCTTCAAAATCTGGAATCAACTGCCCAAGAAATCCCCTGCCTCCCCTTTCCAATCTCATAGATAACCACACACACAACACCTGCTCTGAACTGGAACAATTTACATTAGAACATTTTATATATCAAAAGGATTTATTATTATTCAGCACGGGGGACAGAATTTTTTTTTTTTAAACAAACATAAAACTACACCAAAAAGGGTCTTTCTGCTGCTCTTTTGTACAGTATTAACCTTTCTAAACTGACAAATGAAAGGACACGCTTCAGGAGAGAAAACAGCAGACTTCTAACCTCTTCTGACAGGTAACTTTCAAGTTGCATTTAGATAAAAAATTTTATTTTATGTACTTATGCCCTTTAAATTGCCTGTCAAATTTACAAATTCAATCTTTACAGCCAGAAAGTAAATTCAGTTTGATTTCACAGATTTAATATTTGTTCCAGTCACTCCGAATTTACTGACTGGCATGTGAGGTTTTCTTTGCAATTTTCCAAACAGAAGATGATTTCTTCTGAATGGTTTATGAACATTAAAACCATTCCTTAAAAAGGAACTTGGGTTTATCTGTGCATTTCTACAAACTGAAATACTACCTGGAGAAAGAAAAGGGTACTGCTCACCCTTGGAAATGAGGAATAATGTTGGAAAAGTTCACTGAAGCCTTTAAGACATAACCATCGACAATCTACTCCTGTGTGTGTTTTGAACTTGTCTTCTAGTCCTGCTAAGTTTTATAACAATTTCCTTTTTTGAAGAATTTTGTTATCAGTAAGATTACAGCCATTTGGAACAAAACTTTACCAGCCCCTTACTTTGCCAGCAGACTGTGCAAACAGTACTGGAATAACTGTCCTGTGTCTGATGCTGAAAAAATGACATTATTTTAAAATATGTGCATAAACTGACAGTAAGCAGCAGTAAAATGCAAACCAGTCAGATCACCTAAATAAAATACATTACCTCCACATTCTTCTAATACATGTCAGTGCTATCAAGTGTTTATTACTCGTATGCACACCACCAATGACATTTCAGCGCTCAAATTATATAAAACCCATTTTTTAATATAAAACCCCACGAGTTGAGGTTTTTAACCCCAATTCCTTGCTCTAAGCGTGTAACATATCTTTAAAACTTCCCTGTATTAATTTACAAGGGGTTCCCAGAAGATAACCATTACCTTTTCTCACTGCAGTGCTCCTGTCTCAGCAGGAGCTGATGACAGGCTGCATTGCTGCGGGTTCAGTCTGCACGGGGAGGCTGCTGCAGGTAAAAGGCCAGGGCCTGTCATTTTAATGCAATCAGAATCCATTTCATTGTGGAACTGCTGCGTTCCCCCCCATCAACCCCACGCCAGATTCAAGCTGACATGTTACATATGTGAAAAAGCCAGTGCCTCCTGCTAGCAAATATCCACAATGTGCAGGAAACCACAGGCTAGAAGGGATTAGTTAAAATGTCAAAAGACAGCCTTTTACTTTTACCTGTTCATCCTTAAAAACATCCTCCCAGCTCTCGGGCAGGATTTGCAGACAAAGAGCTGCACAAGGCCCCTGGCAAGCTCTGCCATCCTGTAGCTGTCACCCAGATTAGGCTTTGATCTGTCTGGGAGGTCATGGGCACAGCCACGTTCACTCAAATCTCCCCACGTTCCACCTGCAAACCTCTCCTGCTTTTAATGCTTAATTAGTTCGACATCTTTCACTCTGGAATATTAACTGGGAAATAGCAGCGAAAAAAGATAAATGCCATGAACAATTTTTTTTTAAAAAGGCTTGGAAAGATACTTGGAGGCAGTTTATGCTACAACTCAAAAGGATTTTCCAGTGTATTTTTCAAACAAAATTAGCAATAGAGGTTTTTCTCCAATGACAACAACGTTAAACGACATTTGTTATATTCGATTCTAAAATAAGTTACCTGTGGTGATATTCCTTCACACGAAGAAACTCAGACTTACTCAGGATATAAACTGATTTATACTGTGTTGACCATGGATTTATATGAGTTAGTTCACGGCACAAAGCTGAGAAGAGGAACTCAAAAACTACAGCTTGGTTTTGACCCCCCAAAACAACCTGCAGATTCACATACAGAACCTGCAGCCTTTTAGCAACACACCAGGCTGAACCAGATTTATTCAGAATTAACAAACAGTCTTTGACAGCAAGGTATACAAATATCAATCTATTATGGACTAATTGTTTCTAAAGAAGAATTAATCTGAATACTGTCAACTGACTTATCACTGCCAGTACCAGGACATGAAGGTTGAATGGACCAAGCCAATCTGTTTACTTTGTGCCATTTAAATCAGCAAAATAAACTGTGTTTGCTTTTCCTTCATGTGGCAAAGTGTGGAGGGGTATTTTTAATGCATTACTTCACTGAACCAAATGCAAACTTTGCTTTCTAAGAACAAATATAAGTAACAGTTTAAAATTTTTTGTGTTTAACAAGTCAGGCCTATTCTTTACAAGGCATCACCTCACAAACATCTCCAACTGCCTCCTGTTTTCTCTGGTAGATTAAAGGAAGAGAAAACAGCTGGAAAAGGCCAGCAAAGCTGCATGCACACAGGTTTAGGTGGTACCTCCACAGCAGGATCAGCTCGTGCCCTTCCCTCCCCAAAATTCTCCTCCATGGAAAGAAAAACCAGAAAATGGATAGAAGTGTTTTCTGCCATTCCACTAACTTGTTTCTCTGGTTTTACGAGAGGAAAAATAGTAATGAAAACAAAGACCATTGCTCACATCATCCAAAAAAATTTTTAAAAGCCACATTCATGTTTAACATCTACTAATTCCTCACGTCTTAAAAACAAACAAGCAGAAAAAATACCAGGTGGTCACTCCCTGCTTCCACCCCAAAAAAGACGTAAAAATGTTTTTTAAGCAAATCTCCCGTCCTAAAAATCTCATGTGTCCACTTAGAGCCTCCCTTCCACCTGAAATAGCAATAATTAGAATTTTTTAGGAACACGTTTGCCATCTACTTTCCTCCTGACGAATGCCAAGGAACCATAAAAGTTTGTGAGTGCAGGAAAGTTAAGACATGAAAACCCATTTCTTTTCTTTTACATCTGAAAATTCTTAAATAGAAGCAGCATTAAACAGTGCAGCATTTCACTCACTTCAAAAGCAGTAACAAGGGCTGTGAGGCTTAAGACAAATAATGCACATGTAAAGACCTGGGTGAGTCACAGAACAAGCTTCAAACATCCTCACTCCTCACAGACCCACTCAAAGCCGTCTCTAAACACAATATTTCCATTTATTAAGCCACAGGAAAAAGATATTATGGCAGGATTTTATCTTTAAATGCTCCAGGCATTCCAAGTGCAGTGTTAATACATAAATAATATGGAATAAGAAAATGCTTATTAGCTGTATTTTAGCAAAGTAGGTTCTGTAGATTACAATAATTTATTAAGGTTATTCTAATGAGTTCATATACCTAAATAAGGTCACTAGACACGAATGTAACACTCTTATTTTCACATATAAATACTGCATTTCCTTATGAAACAGCAACAATCCCCCAAGCTGCGAATGAGACATGATCAATATTTGTACTGCTCAATTATCCTCAGGATGCTGTTACACAGAAATTGCTCAGGTGACCTTTTCTGCCTGAAAATTTCTATGTGCACTTATAAAGATTGCCTTCCCTGGATAACACTGAATAAAAAAAGGAAGCAATCCAGGTCTCAGACTTGCTCTGTCTCACAGGGGCCGCGGAAAGATATTGAGATTGAACAGTGCGATGTGAATGGAGATGTAATCAAACCTAGAGAAAGTTACTGAGATAGAAAAAATGGCACAAAAGTGGCATAAACTATACACGGAAAAACACTGGTGGCTTGTTTCCCCATAACCCAAAAGCTTAAATACGAGATATGACTTCAAGATAAAGGCAAATAAGCCAAAGGCAAAGCCCTGTCCATCAGAAGTGGCCAGCACCATCTCCCAGGGCAGCCAAGCAGCACCTCCTACTTTGTGCAAAGCTCGATTTCTCTTATCCTCAACTCACCAGGTATTTCATGGCCAAATGCCATCCCAGTATTCTCACCCTGAATCCCGGTCTGGGAGAGATGGGAAGCTTATGTAACCCTGCAAGCACTGAACACCGTTAGTATTGCCAGCCACACCGTGTGGCATCCCCACGTCCGGCAGCTTTCGGGTTTGACAAAGCTCGTGGCACTTTCACCCCAGGCCCATCTACTCATCTCAGCCTCGCAGGCTTCGAGGGACTGCAAACGAGTGACTTGATTAAAATCTAATGCAACCAAAACTCCGCTCTGAAGAGAAAATTCAATCCATTTCCAGCGAAGCAGAAGTGAAAAAAATCCAGGAGGTTCCCTTGAGGTCCAACACTGGAGCCTGCGCTCCGCGTGCCGCGGCCGAGCCGGAGTGTGAGTGTCACTCATCCCTACAAATCCCCACGGTGGGAGCTTCACTCTCAGAGCTTCCAACACACTCTGACAGCAAAGGAAAAACTTAAAGGTCACCACTACTTGCTAAGGACAAGATAAACACAAGAAAATCACTTGGAAATTTTTCGTATGGATCGGAAAAGCGAACTATTAAATGCGAAGGGAAAGTTTTGATTTGTAGGATTATTTAACTTCGGGATATATTCAAGGATGATTCTGTGATCTGGGCCAACACACGGACATCAGCCTGGCACCAGCAGAACAGAAATGCCATCCGCTTGTCTTACCTGTCCCACTGACCTCACGTTCCCATTCCCAGCCACAGGAACGCTGGGTTCCACAGGATCCTACAGCTGCTCCTACAAATTCAGCCTCTCAAATAATTTTGTTTTCTTAATTAACACAGTTTCTTTTAGATGCAAGAAGAGTGTGGATGGCTTGGACTGTTTGGAACCATTGTTATTTGTAGAAAAGTGGAAAGTAAAAGGCTTTTGAGGTATCTCAGTGCTACCACAGCACCCATGAAAGTTCCAGAAGTGGTTTTCTGCTCCCCACTTTCTATTTGTAATCTTTCTCACAGTACTGGAATAAAGAAGAAATGAAAAGTGCTCTATCTCTAAAAAATTCTTAATTTCACAGGGAATTTCCTGCTAAATATAACACAATAATGACCTCCCCATAAAATGTCATTTTCTGTACCAATTTGCTCATATTTTTTTATTAAGAAGTGAAAATACATTTTTAATTGACGCAAAGGCAAGATGAAATTAATACAGTGCAAGGAATGTTTCTCAACTCTGATTAAGCATAATAATAATTTAAATTAAGTTAAATGTTAAAATAATAATTTTCTTAGAAATCTTGCTTTTCCTAGAACATAGTAAGCAAGAAATTAATTTTTTCAGCAACCACTTACATAGCACAAGATTCTTTCCCTTTTCAAGGGACACAAAGCATACAGGCTTAAAAACTGCCACAAGGACTAGAAATTCAATATTGAAACTTGTCAGTATTCTGAAATGATAGAAATATCTCAAATTGCTGAGCTCTTGAGAAAGGAGGAAGAAACTTCAGCCAAAGAACCGCAAAAATTCTGTATCATTAAGTTACATAAACCCCAGAAAATTGTAATTGAAGTGACGTTTTCCTTCGTGTTAAAAGTTATGATACTGGAAACAATAAAGGAGATACTCCCCCTATGGCAGCCATGGGAAATAATTCCCATTAAAGGCAAACTCGAGCAATGCCACTGCTCACAACTCCCAGCCCGACCAGGTTTATTTGCCTTGCACATCTGCTGATGTGAAACAGTCTTTTTCGCATTTTCTGCTGTATTTTGGTCAAGTTCTCCTGGCTGTTCCACGATGAATTCACTCTACTGTAGCAGGATCAAAAGCATCTGGAGAGGTGGAAGTGCAGAAATGCTCTCTGGGAAGGGGAGCTCAGTGCCTGCACTTCAGAGCTGCCCATTATCAACATTTCGAAGAGAGCTGCTTTAGTTTCAGCTCCCCAAGGTAAGAACAGTAAATTATGACTTGAACTAAACAAGTCACACTTGGCTCCAAAATCAGATTTTCCTACCTCTACTTTCAGGTCCCAGAGGTGGGCAGAGGAAATCCTGGTCACAGCCAAAGAAGTCATTTTTGGCTCTGAAATAAATTTTCCTGCTTTACTCGAGCCAAACTCTACCACTGAGAGCACCGGAGCTTTGAGCAATCCTTGAACATTTCTTTTATATTATTTTGTTTCACCAACCTGATTCTTCAGCAATATGAAACCCTTTGCAATAACACAGAATTAGGGGTTTGGCCTCTTTCTTCAATCAGTTTTGTTTATAATCAGGTCCACTTCTGAGCCTGAATCATTTCTTTCTCCCTAACCCTGACAAAGTGTTTTAGACTCTTCTCTTTGCGAAAACCAGTGAACCTAAGATACAATGTGCCTAAAATGTTGAAGTGAAACTAAATTATTCTCTTTAAAACCTCCATAGAAAATACTGTAACCTAAAAAAGCACACAGTTACTTAAGGAATCCAAATGTTTGCCATTTAATACCAGGATTTGTGGCATATATTTAGCACAAACATATGGAAAAACTAAAATTGGATATTATTCATCATGCTTGACAACAAGTTTCTTGCCCAAGATTGATGTTTGGATCCAAAATGCTACACTTCAAAATATCTAAGAGAAGTTAATTAAGAGTATGTTAGCATCAGATAACACATATGTGGGATTATACATCTCTTGCTGTCACATTATTTATGTTCTCTAATATTCCAGCTCACTGCTATTCAATCAAGTTACAAATCATAAAACATATTTAGAAAGCAGGTTGATCACAGACAAGTCATATTAGTGGAGATGAGCCAACATCAAACTGCCAACATAAAATATTGGTCTCCAAAGGTACAATTCCACAAACCCTGCTGGTTGTGCTCAGTCCTGGGAGTATTAAAGGGATTACTCACACAAGTAAAAGCTCTGTGCAGGAGTAAGGGGTTATGGAATTGAGGCTTAAGAGGACTTTTATTAACCCAAAAAGCAGACATTCAAGTGTTTTTTCATGTAGAAGCTGAGCACTTTTTAGGGATTTAAACCAACCTCAGAAGCATATAATTCATGGCTGTTCCAAGGGAATTGTTAATCACTTGCATTTCCTATTTTTAAAGGAATGTCATTATTAATCATCTTATCAGTTTCCTCCTCAGGTACCTCTACTGAGCACCTACTGCTGTGTGAGAGCAGCACACGGACCTGTGTGCAGTATTTTCTGTGGGAGTCAAACCTGACCTGTGTCACTGCGTTTTGAATTTTATGTCTGCTGAAAACTCAAGGTCCTCTCCAAAAGTTCCAGGGTTTACCCAGTTTTCTGCTTCACCTACAAAATCCAAAGAAACACCAACCAACTGTATCACAGCAGCAAATGCTGTAACTATTCTATAAACTTTTAACTGTTGCATTTGGGAATTCCAAGTCCTTTCCTGAGCTGAAAAAGATGCTTCACCTTCCAATTTTCTCTTGTATTTCTGCTTATGTTTCTACAAGGGTACTAATAACCTTCTCCAGAGTGCCCCTCCTTCACTTTACCCTTCTTGCAACTCAACTGGTAAAACAAATGGGCTTTAATCCAGAATTTTGGGGGATCTGATAAACCTAAAGCCTTGAGCAAAACAAAACTCTGTTCAACACAAAGACATTTAAAATAAAAACCATTTCCTCCAGCATCCTGCAAGGAGCTCTGCCACGCAGCAGCTCTGCAAATCTCATGCTGGGAGACTGGTGCCCGCCCTTCTCTCATCCAGAATTGATCACTGCAGAGCTTTGGGCATTCCCATCTCTAAATAGACACACTCAAACCTTGAGCTGTTTGCAATTTGGCAGCTACTGTTTCTAGCCCTACTGAAAAATTCAGGGGTTTTCTTCAGTCTGATTGAAAAAAATAATTCAACAGAACAGTGATTTTTAGAATATAGTTATTTGAAATGGGCTGTACTGCCTGTGAGTCTGTTATATGAAATACTAGGTTGAATTCAAGGTAAAATCAAAACATAATCCACCGAGAAGATAATTCACCCATGACACATTCTTTTCAATCTAATTTTGTATCATTTAGAACCCAAACCCATTGACTTTCAGGAAATCATTTAGCATTAATTGTGAAGTTCCAGCCATGAAACAGACAAAGGAGTTCCAAAATACCACATCAGCACATGCCCCTAAAACACAGCATTTCTAACTCAGAAAGAGTGCAGAGCACCCTTTGAATGGGAATGTTTTCACACTACACTACAGTGCATTATACTTTGGAAGGACAAAAAATGTTGTGGCTGAATAAGTGCTCCAAGGAATTCTGCAACCACTGGAAGAACGCTGCACTAACACAGTCTCCCTGGTCCTTGTAGGATGTGGGTTTTTCCCAGCAAGGCTGGAATTAGGCACATGCTGCAGACAACAAAGAAGCCTTTGCTTGTTCACTTAAGCTCGGAACACATCTCTCAAACCAAAGCTGAGTCTGTTTGGCCTTTCAAGTGCAAACCTATGATTTTCTTGTTTGATTTGGCATTAGTCAGAACCAGAATCCAGCTGCTCCTGGTATTTATTTATTCTCTGATCCTTCACTTTGTTTCTTGGCTTCACAGAGTGGTCCCAAAAGCTCTCAAAGGAACACACAGGACAGAGCAGTGACAGTGACTGGGAGCAGTGGCAGCAGCTCAGTGGCACAGACCACTAGGAAGAAGTGGTATTACAAACTAGCCAATAATAAACCTTTTATGCAGTAAGCAGAAAGCCTAGAAAAATACTTTTCTATATTTACTGGCTTTCTTTTCTTTTCAGCTATGAAATGGAACATCATCTGTCTGTCAGACAAGCCCCGCTCAAGTCAAAAGGAAGGAAGTGTTGAGGTGGGCAATTACACAGCAGTGTAACAGGATGCTGCTTTCACCACCTCCTGAAAAACACAAATAGTTTCAAATTTATTTAGCTGGAGCCATTTCAGAATGCTATTTTTACAAGGCGCTTACAAGTTTCTGCCTAAACTTTCACGAAGCTTGAATATTCCAAATAGTGCCGTCCTCAGCATCCAGGAAGAGTTTATGTTATGCCATAAATTCATGCTTCAAACTTGCAAGCTAACAAAGCAGCACAAGCTTGGAAAAGGTTTCCAGTTCCACTCTGTGCTGAAGTGGGACACATAATCACACTAAAGAAGGCAATGGGATTAGAAAGGTGAGATAGTGCAAGCAGTGGGACTTACACAGTTATATTGTAAAACAATAACGTAATTAAACAATCTTTATTTTGCACCTGCTGTCTGCAATAACCTGTCTTATTTGAAGCAGTATTTAAAGCTGCTCCTGCTCTTACCTGTGCAAGGTAACTCAATTCAAATGGCACCGAGACAAGTTCAAGGGTGCACATAAAGTATTTTGTGCATATTTACAGTTTTAAATATGATATGAAAGTAAAGTGCAGCTTGGAGCTGGCGTCCTACCTGAAGGTCCTTCACGTTTGGAAAGGGGATTCCGATGGTCACAACTGCCCTGGCATTCTCATCACAGAAATCCAGCCCCTCGCTGACCTTCCCTCTGCACACAGCTATCAGGAGGGCTCCATCTGCAACAGGACAGGACCACACAGATTATTCCAGGGAGAAGCTGAGGATCAGAAGAAACTTCCACAAAAACGTTTCAGAGAGCTAAACTTAATATTGCATAATCCACTGGCTGGAAAAGCTATAAAAATAGAGACCTGTTAGAGGGATGAGATTAACTCCACTTTGATCAATAATATTCTGATTTTGACCATCAAATAGCAAAATAATTTTACATTATATAATATAGTGGCAATTAATTATGCAAGAACAATGTGTATCTACAACAAAACGTTAAATCTTGAATTTTACTTGAAGAGTCTGCATCAACTATTTTGAACGCCTGAAAAATGTACCTTTTTCTCCTTTACATTTGATTGCATCATAGTAGAGTTTCAGCAGCTCATCAAAGTCACTCTTGGCCCCTCCCTGGGGCTCTGCAATGACTGTTTTAACATCCTCCAGGTCTCTCCACAAGCCAGTGTGCATCCAACGATCCTTTAACTTGTCCAGCATCTGAAAACCAACATAAAAATCCATGCTGACCCCTTGAACTGCTCAAATAAAGCAAACAAAGACACTTCTTTCAGTGAAGTTACATTATTCAGCTTTTGTATTTGTAAATATAAGTTTCCCTACCACACACAGAAGCTCAGCTGTGCAGCACTTGGGAAACAGGGGGGTCACTTATTTTGCTAATTAGAAATAATGCAGCTGTTTGAGTCAGCAAAGCAAAACTCTCTAAATCTGTAACAGTGGCCACTAAAGAGCATCTCGTGGTATTCCTCAAAGCAGAGGAATGTCATCCAAAGAAAAATGGAAGTTACCCGTTTCTCTGATTACCAAGTAAGATCAGAAACAAATTCGAAATTAATTTGAAACAAGCCTTTATATCTTAAATTTCCAGAACATTTCAGTATTCGAAAATGTACATAGAGAAGTTGGAGGAAGAAATACTCATGTAGGGTTTATCAGCCTCCTCTGCTTCTTGAAAAGCTCATCAGCTTTGTTACACCTACCAAACTCTGAACTGTGCACATTTCACTCCAAGTCAGAACACGTTCAAATCTTGCACGCAAATAAACTTGTCGCACATTTAATGCAAATAATGAAAATGTGTGTTGCATTACTAAAATTGAAGTCTAAAATTAGCACAGAACCTGAAGTCAGCTGGGTGGGAGTCATTTAGCAAATGCATCAACTTCTACATTGAATTTTATCAAGTCAGGGAGCAAAAAAGTCCCTCCTTCAGCTGCACAGCACTGCCCTCGAGACAAGAGCAAGGCAAGCAACACATTCCAGAGTGAACCAAGGAGATCTGGTTCAATGGACAGAATCAAATCCTTTATTTCACCCTTCTGCTGTTCAGGGATCTTCAGTGTGTTACTGACCCAGTGCAGTTACTGAGGTTCACACACAGAGGTTTAAATTCCCAGATTCTGCAGTAAGGGCTGTGCTCTTAATGTGTCTGCACTTCCCTCAACTCCCCTCCTGAAGACTTTTCCATATTTTGCTCCAGGCTACATAAACTGCTCCATCTGGAACCTGCACTTGCCCTGGTTCATTCCTCCAAAAGCCACAGCATCTCTTCACTGCAGCCCACTTGTTTCCAGTGCACTGCAGCCAAGAGCTCCGGATCTTGAAAGGGCAATTGTTACAAAAATAATCTGTCCCACGTCCAAATCCACAGTTGAAGTGCTACTGTGAAGCAGAACTAATGACAACTAATTGTTGTCACATTCGAAAATTTATAGGAAACTGGTTACAAGGCCCCTTGCATTTTTCATGTCCTCAGCATTAAAGATCTGAACTCATTCTCTCACATCAAGAATCCAGACGGGTTCCTTACAAGACGGGACAAATGCTATGTTATTTTGCATTTTCCCTGCTTTGTCCCAGCCTCTGCTCAGGGAATTACTCGTGCTTTACTCCTGATGTGACACCATTAGCAAGCAAGCATAGAGACAGTGATGAGTAGTAGGAACAGTTTCCCCCCACACAGCTGTAACTGCAGAATAAATCATCTCTGCTAAATGTGTCTGTGCTCCTGTTTGTCCCCTTCCCTCCCAGCTCTGTCATTTCCTGACAGCATCCTGTCTGTAATCTCTTTTTCTACAAAGGTTGTAATACTGTGACTGAGCAATGAGTGTCCATCTTGCCATCCCAGCCTGCCACTGCGGCCTCGGTTCTTGGATGTGATGTGGAGATAATTCTGGGAAAGCAAAGAATCAAACATATTACAGCTCTAAGTACATCCATTTGGGATCTGCCAGGCCTGTAACGTCATTAGCTTCCCAGATTTCATTCCTCCTCCTGTGGAACTGGGGAGTGCCTGGAGTTGCTCAGCAGCAATCCCTGCTGAGCTGGCTCCTGGCACTGCCTGCTGCTTGCCAGGAGTGCCAAGGGGAGCCCAGGGAGAGAACGCAGACAGCAGATACTTGGGTAGAGCTGAATTTCACATTTACATTCATAAAACCATCCATGCCTTGATTTCTAAGGGTCACTCAGCCCTGATTTTATCCTCTCCTCTCATCCCACTCAGTGGTATTTCTCACCAACACACCCCTACGACATGTTCTTACCAGAAGACCAAGATTCCTCACAAAACTTCCTTAGACCCTCAATTCCACTGTATTCCTCTCGTATTTGAAAGAAGTGAAACTCATGCTCATAACTGCAAAGATGGCAGGAGAAAACATCTTTTCTCTGTGTGGGTCCCCCAGCCCCTCCAGGCAGGTCTCTCTTGGACCACAACAGCTTCAGGTTTCTTGTTTCATTGACAGCAACCATCACAACAGAAAATCCATGATTTTTGATGGAAATACGGGAATTATTCATGAAATCTTCGGCAAGAATGGAGCAATTCATTTAATTCACACAACAGCTATTACCTCTTCCATTAATGGAGTTTTCTAGATACAGAAACTTTCCTTGTATCCACAAAAACACAGGACCCATGGCATGGACAGACACTAAAACAGCAAGAATGATGAAGCTGACTGAATACAAATAAATAAAATATAGAACACACACATGCCTCAGAAGAGCCAGGAACCAAGTGCGGGTTTCTCATAAAAAATTATTTCACTTTGGGTTGGAAAAGTGCAAATGGGAGCAAGATCTAATGCCAGGAATCACAGGAAGGAACCATTAATGCCCCCAGTCAGTCACTCCTCCTACCCAAGGGAATAATAGTTCCTGCACTGGAAGGCAGCCTGCGTATATTTTATTAAATCCCTTAAAAATGGATTCTCAAATGCTTTATTAACAAATGGTCTTCCTCCAGGAGAGCAGAAAATCTTGTTAGAAAGAATCTGTCATCTTCCCATGCACTGAAGGATGTTTACTGGGATAGCTTTTCCCTTTTATTCCTTTCTGCAATTTAAAGACACCTGTAAGCTCTGATCCATAAAAACTTGGAGCTCAGTGTTTAGCTCTACCATCCATCTATGCCAGCATCCTCTTTTTAAGCAGTTTTTGAAGTATTCTGGAAATCTGGGGGTGGGGGGAGCTGTTTTCTCACCACCTCCTTCCATTATGCTGCTCTCCAAGGCCAAAGCCTCCCGTGGGTGCCCACAAAGGAGAAGCTTTGCCCCTTTCCATTTGCTGCTTTGTCTTACACAGTGCCAAAAATCACATTAGGGGGCTCCCAGGTCATGAAGCAAACCCAGAGATTTGTTTAATGTATTTTACCCTAAGGCAAGTTGATTGTAATTTCCAGCACTGGATCAAACTTTGGGAGTTAACTTGGAGCAATCAGGTTGCTGGGGATGTGTTTTCCTGCAGGATCCATCACCTCCTGACAGGGAGTTGTGAAGTAGAAATTAGCTAAGAAGAGAGAAGGTCTAACAGAAAAATTCTGGCTTCTTTTAGCTCTTGTCCTGCTATTTTCTTTACATAAAATATTCCTTAAATATTTTAGCACTGATTCACATCATGAATGGATCACACCTTGCCAGCAGAGAAAAAAAGGTATCACAGAAATAATCCCTCCATCAAAAAGTGCTTGGGGAAGCAACAAAACACCTAAAAATATCCAAGGATGCTCCAGAGCAGCACAGGACAAAAAGGATAATGACCTAAGCAGCACCTGACAGCAGAGTAAAACAGCTCTGACTTTACTGGACAGTTTAACAACTCTTAACCATTTAACAATAATTATCAGTTGCAATTGCATCGTGTCCTTGTGCACCTGTAAAACTACAAGCTGTCTTCTTTCCCCTACATTTATACAGTAACTGGACAAAAGGTATTTCAAGGTGAACAGAACTTACACAAACATCCTGTAAACCCTCTTAAACATCTGCCATTATACACTAAAATAACCCCACGTCTTCAAACTTTGCTATTTTTTCATCTTGGTTCTACATAATGATATGAAGTTGCACTTTTCATTGTTATTGAAATATTCAGGTAGTTGGAGGGGAGAAAGGGAAGAGCCATTAGGTTTTTCTTAATAAAAATCACAGTATTGGCACCACTGTTAGTGCAAAAAGTCAGAGCTTCCCAAGGGACCACCATTGATCTAAAAGCCTTTTCCCAAGCAGAGCTCTTCCTGTGTTTGCTCCCAGGATTTTCTCTGTGAATAAGCACTGCTTCAAATCCAAGTGTGTCTCCAGTGGGCTGGAAACGTGTTTGAAGGGTCAAACAGAAGTTCTACAGGCAGGCAGCACAAAACTTCAGGGATGGGAACAGGAGCTGTGGCCAGCAGGAGCTGAGCTACTCCACACTGGGCTCCCTCCAGGAGAACTCGGTTCTGGTAAAGCCAACAGGGCTCTGCTCCACCTGGGAAGAAAAGGGAGTGACTGGGACTCAAAGAGAGCCACTGGGACCAAAAGGGAGCCACTGGCACTAAACAGGGCTCTCATCCCCCCCACCAACACGGCAAGTGCCACAGAGACTCCCAGTGCTGCTCTACCCACTGCTCCGCAATGTTTGTATCTTGCCAGAAAAATAACAGGTGGCACAACCAAAGAGGCTTCTTTTCTTAACTCTGCATCTACTGAAAACCCTGAAATTCAGAGACTGCCAAGAAGAAATGCACTTCCCTTGTTTTACTACAAAATGTTTCCCACCATTTGGGCTGTCTGCAAAAAAACCAAGTACAGCTTGTCTTGTATCACAGAACAACTCAATCTCCACCCTCATCACCTGCCTCCTCTCTGCCTTTCAGCAAAAATAAACATAAAAATAAAAAAAACCTCTATACACTCTGACAGGTCTTTCTGCAACTTTAAGCTGATAGGCTGGAGGACATCATATTTTCCACTCAAGTAATCCTCTGCTGATCTCAAGGCACAGATGTTTTTATGATGGCTCTAATTCCAGAGGTATTGCATTGCCTTTCAAAAGCTGCCAGCAGGATATTTGCTGAGTCAGCTGCTTACCTACAGCTGGAAGTTCTTGTTCCAACCCCTCTCTCCCTCTGGTCCCAGGAGAATCACCTGGATGAATGTTCTGCTTCCATTATGAAAGGATGGAACTGTCCCTATATTTGTGATAATCCCAAAACATATCCAGTCATTAAATCAAGGCATTGCTTCAACATAGTGGCCTTGAATTCCTGTTACTTCAAAGGAACCCTGGAGAGTGGATCTGGCCAGACTCCACCCACTTTTTTTGGTATTACAGGCTCCTATTAAATGAATTTCTTCAAGGATTAAGACAGTTTGGAAAAGTAGAGAATTAGCAGAAGTTATCTGACAGTTCTTGAACTAAAAGCTTTGCCAAAACTTGGTAGCAAATGACCCAGAATCCTACAGGCAACTGAGCTCCAGGAATATTGGAACTCTTCACTTTGGGAAAAAAGAAGACTTTACAAAGAGTTTGCCAGTGTGGGGTCATAGGATCACTAATTTATTCCATTTTCATCTTCAGTTAAACAAACAAACAAACCCCAAAACAAAAGCCAACAACAGCAGCAACAAAAAATTCCTTTGAGGTTAAAAGTGAACAGAAGGGAAACAACAGAAGGAAAAAAGGAAACAGAGGGATGGAATGGGAATAAAAGATTGAAGCGACAAGAACAAACTGCCTGGAAGGACTGGGGTGAAAGGGAAACTGAGTTTCCTTCCAAAAATAGGAGGGATAATATTTGGGCTAACTAACCAATAAAATCTAATGTCCATTATCACAATCTTTCAAATCAGTTTGGAACAGCACCCTCGAACTATTAAAAATAACCCCACAAAAAGCACAACGTCCCTTAACAAGAGCAAAAGGGATGGAAAGCAAGCAAAAAAACCCAATAACATTTATCAAAATCACCACAAACATTACTCATTTCGAGAAGGAGTAAAAGAATATCCACCTCTGGGCCACAAATCATTTACCCAATTGGCAGAAATAATTTACATTTCATATTTTTTCCTTCTTAATCACACCATAAACTTTTTCAAAAGGTCATTTTAATCATATTCTTCACCAAAAAAAAAGAGAAAAGCTTCAAGTTTGCTCAACACCCAGACATTTGCACTGCTCTGGGCTGGGACTCCACCAGCCAAGAATAACTGAGGCCATTGAATTATTTAAGCAGTTGTTTGCACTCAATTAGATTTTCATGAAAGGTTAAGCAAGAGACTGATTCACAGCCCCTCCTCATGTTTATGGGAGGGTTCTAACACAGGACAAGCTATTTAAAATTCATTCATTTGACTGACTGAGCCAATACAAAATGTAAACATTTTTTCACAAAGAAAGGTATTTTAAACTTCAAATTTCATTTTCTCAACTTCCAATTCTAACAGATTTCATTTCAAGAGAAAGTGAAAATATCTGTGCCAAAATATTTCATTTTTGAACTAAAATTTACTTTCAAAACAGAGCCTTAAATTCCCACTGCTAATCACCGTCCTCACCACATCTCCTGGGTAAAAGCTGCCCTGGATTGGAAATCTGTAGCACTGTGCTATTGCAGGAGATTTTTCACTTAATCTCTCTATTTCCTCACACCAGAAAATGAGTTTGAAGGATAAAACTTCAAAACCATGGAAGTGTGGTTTTCAAGAATTTCCATGGAAAAGGTGTCTTTTTAAATTGAGAAGTACAGTACTTACTTTCTCAAGGAGAATTTTAACCAAACATGAAATAAACCTAAATATTTAGGGCCAAAAATGGTGTTGAGATCCCCATATGTGGAGTGAAATGTGGGGTAAAATCTGTGCCCATCCACACAGACACTGCAGGGGAAATAAGAAAAAGAATGAAAAAATAAAATAGATAAAGCTGCTGTGCAACTCAACTCCATAACTCAACTAAACCCTGACCATGGTGAAAAACTCTGTATTATGAACAAGATTCTGATCACCATGTGCACACTCCAGCACAATAAAAGGTGAATAATTCATCATCATTTTCAAAGGCAAAGTATGCATCACTCAACTTGGGGGCAGCACGGGGGATTTCACTGGTAGGATTTTTCTTTGGGGACAGTGACAAAGTGCCGCTCACCAGCAGGAAACTGAAGCACTGAAGTGTGTTCCATGTGCCATAAATCAACACTGCAGCCACAGGATGTCTCTCTGGTACCAACATACCATCAATTTTTCAATAACCTCCTTAAATAATGGAAAATGTGAACGGCGACAACAGTAATGAAAAATGAAATGTTTTGCACGCCAAAGACTTTAGAACAACACGGTTAATATGTTGCTTCCACAGCTAAAGAAGCTTTTTTATAGAAATCTTCTCCCAAAAAACCCAACATGTTTGCCCCCCAAACAACCTGGAGAGTCTTTGTGCAGTCTTCGAGCTCGGTGGCAGCTGTTTAGGAACAACTTAGTTCAAAACAGGGTTTCTTTTGTGGTTTTAAAATCAACCAAGACAACAAGTTCTGTGTTCCAGGAACTGCTTGTACATCCACCCTAGGCTATCATTACACCTTCCCGTTCCAGGGAGGGAAAATCCTTCATGCAAAGAGAAAAAAAAATGCCTTTTAAAAGGATGGTTTAGGTCTGGTCTGGAATAAAAAGGAAAATGATTAACTGGCCATGGATGAAGTCAACATCTCCACTGCTGCCCTTCCCCAGCCAAAAGCCAAGCTCAGTCATCTCTGACCTCTTTGTTTTTTCAGAATAAAGGGAAAAAATAACACAAGGTTGTCTTAGTGGCACATCAGCAGTGAAGCACAGAACCCCTGGGAAAACTGATCCAAAGGGAGGAGCAGCCTAATCCCGGGCACGAGGCCAAGCACGGCCACGCTGCTCCCGCAGGAGCTGGGGACAGGCAGCTCCTGGCACTGGGAACCCGCCCCAGCCTGGCAGAGTGACAGCTCCGAGCTGCTTCTCCTCTCTTCCCCAAGTCCAGTGTCCCAACAGGAAATGCTTAATATCCGTGCACCACATATATTAAACAATTCTAAATAAATAAATAAGGCATTTCTTCCAAGTATCCAACTTGATCTCTTCTCCCTCCTTTCTTTCTGTCCCCCTAAAAAAAAACTTAAAAAGAAATAACAGACTTCTCTAATTCTTAGGAAAATAATTTCTCACCTCATGATCGTAAAAGTTGAAAACAAATTTTTTAATATAGCACACTGCAAGTTATTTGTTTTGAAATAGTTTTGCTAAAAATCAATCCATTAATGAGCTGTAAAATGAATCAAAATGCAGTGAATACTCTTTAGAATACATCACTCACTAATTAAATGTTCTTACCAAGAAGCCTGCTTACCCAATCAGGAACTAAAACTGAGGCGTGACTTTTCAAATTTTCTAAGACACAAGTTGATGCCTCCCAGACCTCCCAATGATGTAGAATTTCTCTGAATTTAAAATGGCCCAAGTATTCCTTTAAATACATTTAATATTCAGATTCTTGTATAAGCTGTTACACTGCTGATGCAGAACATGCTCCCTTAAATACATCCTTTCCAGTTATTTTCTCTCATATCTGGTGTTTTTCACACATGAAGAAGTCACATCTCTCCCACATCAGGCAGTGAATCTTTCACAGGCATGGCAAAGGGACCAACAACTCTGCAGGTTGTAAAGGTTCAGAACATTAATGTTGAAATAACCAGAGCAGGATACACCTTCTTAAAAATAATGTTGCTTATGGATATTACTCCCTGTTCACAACTGCTTTCTTTCCCTTTTATTAAAAGCTCTGGAGGAAAAAGACATGTTCACTCTGTTATTTACTATTAGGACTCCATCATTCACAGAGTACAAACTTCTTGACTGTAAAAACTCATTTTCAATGCAGTTCCTACCTAAATGGGACAAAAAATTTGCAAGCAGAAAGTGTTAATTACAAGGGAAATTGAAGCATGTGTTAACGAGCTACAACAATCCAGCTTGCAGCACTTTGACAAGTCAGAGCTCAGAAGTGAGAAACAATAATAGATTTTTAGTTTATTTTCCTGATGCTGTCTGCTCAGGGTATTTAAATTAACAGTGCAATAAAATATTAAACTGCCCAACTCTCAGGGTGTGAAATTCACAGGCCAAACACTCATCTGCCAGCATGGCAGATAATTTTTTTAGACATAATATCCAATAATCTGCCACGACTGTCGCTCCGGATCGGGCTTTATCTGACGAGCAGCACCAGCAGCAAGGATCTGCTCTGTGTAAAAAGCAAGTGCCACAGGGCACCTGAATAATTGCACAGCCCTTGCTGGTCACCACAGCAGTTCAGCAAGTCACGAGCAGTGTTTTTGTTCCTTCTTTGCAGCCTGTAATTCACGGAGAGAATGTGGGACCCAAAGCACACGTGGGAATTCCCCCTGGGCCAGGAGAACATTCCAGCACAAGGAGAAACAGAGTGGGGGAAGGGTCTCAGGGCAGGGACAGGTGCCCGTGGACAGCAAACAGCTCCAATCCCGCTGCTGCTGAGGGTCTGCACAGCACCAGGAGTCACAACAGGTCATTCCTTTCATATCACCTCACCCACAGTTCCAGTCACCCAGAATATTCACCTGAGTGCCTCTCCAGTTACTTGGTTAATTCACAGTCAGACAGAGCCAGTTAAGGATGCTGCAAACTCACGCCAACAGCTTCAGAACATCAGCCATAGTGAAAAAAAATCAGAATTTCCCAAGGAGGATCTTTACAGATTCTCCAATTACAGTCAACCACTGGAAAACATATTTTAAAAAACCAGAAATACGAAAATGTTTCATTCCCGAGACTGAAAAAGAAAAAAAAAGGTGATCTTGGAATGTGCAATATCATCTCTTCCCTTGAGCTGTCTCTGACACTTCTCTGACCTCCTGATGAGCCACCTCAGTTCACAAGGCCACCTAGAAACTAACTAGGAAAAAAATGAATAAAAAGGATAAAAAAACTTTTCCTTTGTTCAGGAAATCCACAGGACAGCACAAGAATGGTCACAGGGAAAGGGGGAAGAACCTGGACATTCAGCCACAGGCTACTGGATCACCTCCTCTAATGTCTCAAAGCATCTCTAACACTTGCATTGTCTCTAATTTCCCAGAAATCAGGAAAATCACTCCATAACTGGTGTGTACATCTATGATCCTGTCACACTACTTAGGAAGGAAAACACATTTTGGAATTATTCAGATTGTCAGTTATCACGCCCAAAGATTAAATTTTATCTTTGATGTAGCCCAACATTTTCTTGGTAACCAAGCAGTGGGGAAAAAACAACCACCAAAAATAACAAAACTCAGACAACTCAAGGTCAAAAAATTCCAAGTGAAAACCTTGTAATAAATCACCATAAAAGTTTAGGAGAACTTCAACTACCCAACACTTCAGTTATTTCTTTGCATAATCCAGCTCTATTCTGGCTGTGAGTTTGCTGTAATTCCACAAGAAATGATCCCGCCAGGGTGTGAACTGCCAGCTCCATCTGCAAATTTAGTTTGGAGAGCTTGATTGAACTGGTGACATTAAAGATAAATATCATATACCTGGTTATACAAAAACTCTTATTCCAATTATTTTTGTATGGACTTTCTTATTCCTTCTGCTACCGTTTTATTCTATTTGAACCAATTTCACAACGGTGCCCAAGGCAGGGCAAAGTGTTGTGAGGGAATAGTTAAAATCTTCCCTCTCACACAGGGATTTTTACAGACATTTCTATGCCCAAGTCAATGGGAAAAACTGTAGACTTCAGGAATCACATTAAGATTTACAGGAGCACTTGGAGCTCTCAGAAGGCACCTCAGATAATTCTATTTTTGGATGACTGTGAGAGCCTCAACAGCTAGACAGTTTATATGACTGATACAGAAATGATGGAAAATAGAGAATTAAAACTGAAAGTAGATACTATATATGATTGATGGGAGAAAAAACCCCATAAAACAAAGAGAAGCTGAGATAAAGTTCAAAAAGAAAACTACCAGTGCAGGGGAAGAGCAAAAAACAAGCAATGAAGAAATAATACTGGACAAGGAAAACGAAACTCTATCTACGTTTATTAGGTGTAAATGTTGAAATGACTAATTTTGGAGCCATTAGAATTCAGCATTTCTAGAGCACATTTTCCCCAAATCATGTCCCATCAGACAGAAATCACTTCCCTAAGATTTCCATCAGAGGCAGGCCAAAGGCCCAGCTTTAGAACCTGGCAAGGAGAATCCTTCCAAAGAGAAACAAAACCCCCAAAGGGTCACACTGCGGTGTCAGAGCCCATCTCAGGGGCAGCCATGCACAGTCCAGAGTGCCAGGACAAGCCCCAAGTGCTCCTCAGGGGTCGTTGAATTACTGCTCCCTCACTCTGCTCTCCTTTCAGGCTCCACACGGAGTCAGAGGCAGCAGGACGCCAGCATTCTGTCCCTAAAGCCCTGTCCTGGTTTGGGGTCTCTCACTCGCTGTCACAGCACCACTGCAGCTGCTTGGCTCAAACCAATGAGGCTTCTGGAGCAAGAGAAAACCTCTCCCTTGGGAGCAGAAAGCAAATGCTGGGCAGAAAGTGAGCATCATTATTAATTTACAATTATTTCGTAACTTACTCCTGAAATGCCAAACCTGTTTAAAGGCCTCCTTCCTTTCCGTCCCGGTGATGTTGGGCATTAGCTGCAGTCAAAACACCTAAAACTGGATGACACACTGAAACATTCTTGTTTCCTGTAGCATTTTTAGGCTGTAACTGTGTCAATTATATTCTCCAACATTAAAATTATGCAGAAAGTTAATGCTGATGTAACTTTAAAGAAGAAATTTCTGTCACAAACCATATGAACAGATCCCTACACCCTGCAAATATTTACACACAGGAGTAAATCTCTTCTTCAAAGCACTCCTACAGCTGTCAACAGGAACATCAAGGAGAATATCACTCTTGATGAAGCATTTATCCCTGCATATAATACAGAAATACACCTAACAGAAAAAGTTCAGCATTTCTATGGAACTTAGTAGATAATTCCTCACATAAGCCCTGCATCAGAGTCCCCATCTCTGGTGCAAAGAACTATTTTCCTATTTAATTTCAAATTCACCTTTTAACTGCACAAACCTAATGGTTTCCAATTTTTCCTCCATACACATTACAAGAGAAAAGACACTGTGGAATGTTTCCCTCTTATCTGGATATTGTCATTTTACTGTCTCAAACTTCTAAAAACAAGCTTTTGGCTAGGGAGGAAATCAGTCAGCATCAGACCTAGTGGGGAAACCCTGCACTTGCTCAATGTCTGTGGCTCTTACATAGTTCCAGATGTTCAGAACATTAATAATGCACTAACTCAAAACCTCTTTTTGAAACTTTAGAACGTGCAAATTGCATTAAAACCTCTTTGCCCTCATTAATGGTATTGTTACAATCCCAGTACTCTGGAAAATGTTTTTTGGCATTTGTTTAACTTTGTGATATTGCCATTTACTCATTTTAACAGCCAGTGCTCAAATCTTAATGCTTTTAATAGGCTGGGCTAAACAGACTACCATCCTTTGGAAATTTATTGAAGTAATTTATTAAATAAGTAAAAATTGTCTGAAGGCAACATTGCTTTGTTTTATTGATGGCAGAAAAAATGGGTTTCTTATAATTTATTTACAAATCCATGTTTTAGGAAAGTTTTAGAAATGAAAACATTGGTTTTTTTCAGAGTTCTAGTCGTTGTCTGTCACTGAAACACTTCATGAAAAAAAAGAATTTCTACCAGTCTCATGTATCTCAATAAGAAAAGGCTCTGTCTGAAATGAAGAAGAGCCAGACATTGAGAATTAATCATGAAATGATATCCCTCCCTCAGCCTGTCATATCTGAGGGCGGCACATTTACATCAGGCCAGGGTTTAAATCCATGTGGATGCAGCCAGAGGTTACACTGAGGTCCCTCCTGTTTATTCCAAATAATTTCCCTGAACCTGAAGATTCTCAGTCTGTTTGAACCAGCTCCACACCGCTCACAGAGTTAATTAATATTGTTAATTCCTGCCTGTCTGGAGCTGTGTGAGGGCGCCAAGAATGGTTTGTCAGCACGAGGGCAAACAACACCTGCCTGAGACTGCACTGCAGGTTTGGTGGATACCTTACTCAGGGAAAGGGAGCCAAGAAACAAAGAGAGGAGTTCCAGTCCAAAGGGATTTGCTGTCACCCAATCCTGGCTGTTCCCACTCAAGAAAACACGATCAGCCCAGAGAGCAGGAAAACTGGATGAGACTGACAGAGCTTGAACTCTGAACTAGCAGCTCTTAAAACTGTGAGACAAATGAAAACTCAAATGTGGAATTTAGCATTTATTTCTGCAAGTGGCAAAAGTTGCTGTATATCATCACTATAACCTTACCCCAAAATTCTCAAGGAAAACAGCCAGTGCAATGCAGCATTAATTAGTTACTGCTAATTCATGCTAATTATGCCACCCTCCTAACTCACACGGCACAAAATTTATGATCATGGAATAGTTTGGGCTGCAAGGAATCTTTAAATGTGATCCAGTCCAACCTCCCTGCAACGAGCTGGGGTTTTCAAACAAAGAATTCTTATCAGTTCATAGGTTTTCCTGATGAACACACTCATTCAAACCCTTTTCAGCAACAACTGCAAAAAGTTTGCTTCCAAATGATGACTCCTCAATTAGCAGATCCAAATTAACCAACAAAGCCTCAAAGGAAAACACAACAGACCAAACCCATCGACATTAACATCATTGTCCAAAGCTTCTTTTGTAAAAAATAAAAACCTACTAAGAAAGGTCAGTTAATTCATCATGATGGATTATCACTAAAATTTATAAGCATTAGCATTTTTCTCCTTGCTGGATACCCTGACTTTGATATGACACATATTGAATGAATCATCTAAGATGCAGGCACCAGGCAAGATATATCTTAATGCAGACAGGTCGGCAACATGAGCCCTAATGGGCCTTATCTTAATCTTGTTTAAAAGCATCTTAGATTTCTGAGCAATCTTTTCACCTCCTGATATTCCCTTTTATAGAGTGTTTTTGCTGGAGTTGCTACTGATTTTCACATAAATGCATTTTTGTTGCATAGTATCACCAGTTTTGGGAGCCTTAAAAATGATCGAGGTTTGGAATTTAGTGAATGTTAAGATCAAGCTGATTTTTAAAAAAGTCAGTGTGCCCCAACTCCAACAATGACACTAAAAATTTCCATGTTGTTTGTGATTTATCCCACATGAACCATCACAGCTGTTCATAACAGACACCTATCAAATGTGGCGATGTACAGCTGATGAGTTGTTTTCCCACCCATATATTTTTCTCTATGGCACTATTAACTCCAGATATTTGCCATATGTCTATTTTAAATAGTCACTCTTCAATTAAAAATATATTTACTCAAACACCTAATTAAGATAAAGGGAAATTTCTCTACTACTGCTTTTTTCCCCATTCATATTGCATCCAGTAATTCCAAACTGAAATCCAACGTACACGGCTAACTCAATTCCAGCTCCATCAAATTACCTGGGTAGAATGTACTTAAAATTCAGAGCATTGTCCTCAGCCTTCCAGATATAAAAAAACCTCTTTATTTTTCACTTATTTCACAGTTGAAACTTCAATTCATAAAACAGGTTGAGCCATCAAAAAATCTGCTTAACTCATAATAGTGAGGTCCATGACCATGTATATTAATCAGATTTTGACAGCCTTGAAAAATTCCTTTGAAGGCTGCAGCTTTTTAAAGAGAGGCAGCAATTTCCTGTGAAAATCACTTTTGAAATGCAAATATTCTATATTATAATGAAAGAAAAATACCTTGTTTTCCCTGTACTAATATGCTTACATTATTCTGTATTTTCAACGTATTAATCTCAGACTTAAAGGCAGCCCAATCCTGAATAAAAGTAGTAGAAAGAAAAAGGGCATCCATAGAAAAATATTGGCAATGTGATTTTAAAATATCATCCTTCAATTGTCTGCAATTTCTATTTATCAATACTTTGCTGGGCTCAGGGAAGTGTTCCCACAAAGAACAGAACACACTCAGCGTGTACGGGGTGACCTTTCCATGAGGCAGAAGGGCAGGAGAGGGGGAAGGCTTCCAGAGCTGGCCAGCAATTGTTTTCTTCCTTTATTAAATGTCATTACAAAGTCTCTCTCTACTTGCAATTCACATTACTATTCTCATAAAAACTTTCATAAATATTTGTCAGGTCTGGATATGGAAGATGAACTCTTCAACATGACACACTTGGAAAGATAACACTGGAAACTGAAAGATGCTCCAGTAACTTAAATTCTTAAATTGGAAATTTCTTGTCAGATCATTCCCTTTGCATGGAAGTGCATAGTTTTGTGAGCTGGGTTAAATAATTTTATGGTCAGTAATCTGCTTTTTTCAGTGGCTTACATTACCTGGTCTGATGTGGTCACCTAATGGTTACTGTCAGGAATTGCACTGCGGTTCCAACTCCTAAAGACACCCCGGCAAGAACCAACCCTCCCTTTGCAGCCTGCCAGTTAAATAATGAAACATCAAGGGTTTGTAAAAGAAGAACAAATAGTTTTTATTTCATTTTGTAAAATATTCTCTGTTTAGGAACCTTAGAGACGAAGGGAAAGGTCTGAAATTCTATTTCCATCATGTTGGGGTTTTTAAACATTTAGTAGGATTTTTTTTGAGATTTTTTTGAGAGGTTTCTGTGTTTTGTTTGTTCAGATGATTTTTTAAAATCATAAATAATTACTTAAAACTTAGAAAGTCACACCCTTGCAAGCACTACAAGAAAAATGAGTGTGAGTTACAGAATTATATTGCAGGTTTATATTCCTGTTCCTGACCATAAACAACAGTAACAACAAATAGAGAAGAAAGCAGAACTACTGGGAGATCCAGATTAACCATAATTAGATATCTGTTGTCAGTGAAATTAGATATTACATAGTTTGAAATGGAGAAATTTGATTCCTTTCAGCCAATGTCAGTGAGCAATTCCCCTGACTAAAGAAAAATACACTCCAATCTCCAATGCAGCAAAATGGAACAAGAAACAAGGGAAGGAGAAATTAACTGGATGAATTCTGCATTCTGATTGCACAGAAAGAACATGCAAAGGCATTCTTGCTGCTGAGTTATACAGAAAGTATCATTTCGTTTTGTGATTTTTAATTTTTTTCTTAATAAACAATTTCTAAACCTTCAGGGAAACAACATAAGGAAAAATTACGGATCTGGCTGGGTTTTCGGTAATGTTAATTGAAACAACTGTATTTATTAACACAGATATCTGCTGAGAAAAACCAAACATGTTTACTCATGAAAACAAACCTGAATGCCAAGAAATAACAATATAATCCCACTGTGCTATTACAATACATTCATTTGATAAACATTTCTATATGTTGATGCATGAAGCTGAAGATGCATTTTCAAAGGTGTGTGGTGTCAGGAGAAGAATGAGAATTCAGATTTCCTTACCTTATAGGATGGCAAAAAGCACAAAATTCCTTGGCCAACTGTCTGACAGACTGAAAGCAGCAGTGCTCCCACCTCATCCTGGAACTCGAAGGTCTCTGTGTGCTGGAATGTCGCACACAACTTCCGCCCGTTGGGGCCCGCTCCAACGGTGCCAACCCAAACCTGGGGGTGTTCCACACAGAAAAAGTTAATTCTAAACCAGGCTGGATAAATTACATCAGGTTCAATAATGACATTTTAAGTGTGAAAGAAATATTGAGGTATTTCTTAAATTAATTTCAGTACTTAAAGTGCAGTAGTTGATATGAGATGGCTGTTACCAATATAGCATAACTCTAACTTTTCCAAGGAAATGTGTGTAAAAATTGCCTCTTTATTCATCTGAAAAAGTCCTTTTCCATTGCATTAAGCCAAGCAAGAGTCTGGACATTTCTTTTAACTGACGGAAGAGGTTTGTCATCACTTTACTTTGCTTTTTGTACCATGGGCAGCATTAGAGCTCAGGAGAGGGAAAACCACGGCCAGTTTACCTGGGAATTCCGGATAACGTGATTCGCCTCCAGCTGAATGGAAAACTTCACACCAAGCTCTGAGGAAAAGGAATCCATGGGAGAGAGTGTGCCTGATGTCAGAACAATTGTTCTAACTTCATTTAAGTCAGAAAAGGCCTAGGTGGGAGAAAGAAAAGCAGGAATTTAGAGAATCAACACAATCATGTTCATATCTGGTATGTATTTATTATCAGTCAGATTATTCTAGGCTTTTGTCACTCTCAACTCACCACAGCAGGGTTCAAGCACCAAAAATTCAGCATGTGGACAAGGGTTTTCTGCCTTGAACTCTTTTTGTGCTTGGGCCTTGTGAAGAAGGAACTTTTATCTGAATCATCGTGCTGGTTCTCACTCATCCAGGTGTAAGTTTGTTGTAGAGCAACCCTGTAATCATCTGCAAACCTATACAGAAATAGAGAAATATCAGTAAAAGCTACAAAGCAATCAAATTGTGAGCATTCAGCTCATAAATGTAAGACCTGACCTGCTGTTATCTTTGAAGAGACAGGAAAGGACCATGAACAAGCCTTTGAGCACTATCTGTGTTGCAGGGCTCACAACTGGCACCTCAATAAGTTCCTCTCTCCCTTGCATAGATAGTTTTTCTTCTTTTTCCAGGACAGCAGCGAGGTGTTTCTGTAAGAGGCAAATTCCATATTAACAACATTTTTTGTGTCTTCTCAAAATCAAAATTAACAGATACATGACTGTCAGCTCACTGCTTTAAAAGTTCATTTAAAATACCTATAAAGTCAGAGGGAAAGGGGAAAAGAAAGGCCAAAGGAAAGGGAACAATGCTTTCAATTTTTAGCAATGCTTTTAACATATCTGGCTTACACAGAAAGGAGGAGTAAACTTGAAAATAGGGTAAAAACATTTCAACAGTCAATAAAAATGCGGCTGGATAGAACAGGCAAAAATACCACTGGCTCAATGGTTCAATTTAAATAACTGTAGGTGATCAATTGTATCTTCAAAACATCGATTCTCCACAAATTCCAGTAGCTCAAGGGGATTACTCCTGGTTTTCATCATGAATCATTTTCAGACAACTTTTCAGTAGTGCAGTAAATTAAAAGATCTGTTTGCATTTAACTTATGTGCATTTTAAGATGTTTAACAGCACCAATATTACACACCGTGGTGCTCATTCATACAGCACACATTACCTGTAAAATGGGAAAAGTAATCCCAGTTATTCCCATGTTATGCAAAAAGTTGAGCATTTCTTTGCCACTCCACACCTTACAGGCAGTTTCATAGGCTCTCTCTACCAGCTGCCCAGAGCTCTCCTGCAACCAGCTGAAAGGGAGAAAAAGCAGAAATCATTTCAGCATTGATTTCAGAGATTTAGAGATACTTTGCACGTACAAACCAAACCTCAAAAATTGCACCAGACTTCTAAGATGATGATAAATGTTTTCCTACATGGAAGTAGAGAGATTCTGCTTTTCCTCTATGCCTGTTTTCCACTGCTGAACTCCTATGGAACTGCTTTGGATGCAGCTCATTGAAGTGAGAATAAAATGTCTCCCCACATGTTTATACTTTGTATAATATCTTTATAATAAAGAAAAGGAATCAAATATAATTTTCTCTTACGATATGTCAGGCTCATTCAAGCAAGACTTTGGCTGCCTATCTAAAGCCACTCATCACTACTCTAATTGGTGCAGGTTGGTTTATCATCCCTGTCAACTGCTGCCTTTCCAATTAAGAACAAATTCTGAGGCATGAAGTGAACACTTTTAATATTTACACATGCAAGGGAAAGTGGGGCAATAAAAAGTGCACATTTAAACCTACCTACAGGTACTGGCAACTGCTGTAACTTGAAGGTGAAGCAGAATTATAATTGTAATACAATGCAAAATGTGATTGACTGCTAAAAATATGAGCTAAACATGGAGATCATCTCATTTGTGGCAGAGCTGAAATATTCTCTAAGTGAGCGTGTCCTCCTTCACCCCCGCAGTACCACAAGACCTTGTCTCTGTCTACAAAAGCAGGCAGCTCCCTCCCTCCCAGGAAAGGCCGGAGCTGTCTGCTCCATCAGAAGGCAGGAGGCATCAAAAAGACAGCTGTCAGTGCTGCAACAGCTCAAAATATTTACCTGCAAAACCTGTTAATCATTATCAACTCAAGAGCAAGGCTCTGTGACTGTTTCAGTTCTAGATTTCCTGCCCTGTCACCAAAAATAATCTGATCCATGGAACAATTAAAATATAACTTCCCTTCTGTCAGGTTAAATGCAAACAGAACCCCATCAATACTGCCACAACAATCACTTCTTCGGCTATAATTTGCTATATCTCATTAAGGAATGGTGATCACTAACACAGGCAGAATTTGGCCCCAATTCCTCAAATGTAACATCAAAAAGACCTGGAACCAAAATTAGGACAAGACCCCTATGACAGAAATGAAACAGATTTACAGTGGATAAAACACTTCAGGAAATGTAAAATGTTTCCCTGTTACGAACTTCAAACACCCTCACATACTTTTTAAATAATAAATGCAAACACAAACTTAACACAATGGCCAAATATCACCCCAAACCACCCTAAATTCTCAAATAAATTCAATCTAACATTAAAGCATTTACTTGAAATGCCTGTTAAATTATTTTTAGAGCCAAGCAGGAAGCATAAATAAAATTAGCTTGATTCCCAGAAAGCTATCTCTGGTTTTGAAGTGAAAATTCCTGTATGCAACATTTCCAGGAAAAGAAGGAATGGATGTTCCACACATGCCTGCAGTTGCAGGAAGTGTATTTGCTGCTTCCCTCACTACCAGAAAATTCCACTGTTGATGCAGCATATGCCATTGAAAAAAGTGATTAGCCCTGGTAAATGTGCATCTCATCAGCAGAGCCTGCCAGCACACCTCCATTGGTCTATCTTCAAATCCCTCACAAAGGTCACTGCAGCACCTCTGTGGCACTAAGCCCATCCTTAAGTGCTTTCTGGAATGAGGGCCCAGGATCTTCAGAAGTGAAATAAGATTTTTTTTCTAGCTACCCATGCATTTGGCAAAGCCATGTCCCTGTGCAGGAGCATTTTACTTATTACTGGCTATTTACACCCAGTCTTCTGCTTTCCAGCAACTGCTTTTCATGCTGCTGGCAGATTTGCCAAGACAATCAACCTTAGTTTTCCTGATAAGGTTAAAAAGCTTGAGGCAATCAAATCTCCAGCCATGCTGTTCTTATCTTTTACTAAAGTTTAACATTTGAAATATCCAAGGTAGGAGAACTGGCTTCTGCCAAGCAGAAAAAGTCCCTTGTCTCTGTGTGACACAAACATTAACTCTGAGAAGAGAGTGAGGATGAGAGAACGACCTGCTCCTGTGCTGTGCTGCACAGTCTCTCGCAGCAAAATGAAGATATTACACACACTGAATCAGAATTCAGTTCACTGCAAAGCCACTTGTAGCATTATTCACTTTTTTCTGCTGACTTTGATACTTCCACTTCACCCAAAAGACTTTGCCCTGGACCTCTTGTTTCTTCCTGAGCTTCTGTGCATTTTCTTTTGTTCCATCCCCTCTCATGATCTGCAACTTACGTTCAGTTCTTCCTTTTCCAAGAAGTTGTTTTCCAGGGAAAACAAAGGGCATGACTGACAAATTCACTTTCAGCTATGAAGAATTTGGTAGATTCCAATTGGATTCCAAGAACAGATTCCAACCTGTTCCAAACACTTCCTGTCCGAGGCTCTGAGAGCATTCTATAAACACGAACTAATGAATTCTTTGACAAAATAACTCTATTATTATTTGTTAAATAAGCAAACAGAAATGTGTGAAATACAAAAATTCATCCCATGAAAATTTTCATACCGAGCTTCATAAACCAGGAGCCCAAAAAAGCCCCATAAAGAGCAGCACATCATTCAAGAGCATAACAGTTTTCAAAAGAGAATTTCAATGTTTCCATGTGAGACCAGTAGCTTTTTTAATAGATCAAACCCCTGTGGATTCCTCAAATGAATATAAATCAAACAACTGCATAGTTTCAAGTATACCGTGGTTGCATTTTATCTGATATGACAGAGTAACTTATGCCATCAAAGGGAATCTAAAGGTAATTTAAAAAAATATTAATTGATACAAATTAATAAAAAAGTTGCCTTACTTTATCAAGGAGCAGCACACAGCTCGGAGGGGCTCATGATGCTTCTGCCTGATGTTGTTGTTGACCATGACATCGAGCTCCTCTCGGGCAGCTCTGAGCTGGCTCTCGGTAACCCCGTAGCTCACGGACTCCCGAGCACAGTCCTCAATGTTATGGGCTTCATCCAAAATGACTACCTGGTCTTTTAGATTAATGTCCATCTAAAAAAGAAAATTATTGTCTAGTAAAACAGATGGAAAGACAAGAGAAACAGCAACTAACAGGATCCTGTTAAAAAATGCATATTCTGCATCATGGTGCAAATGAAGCTTTTCAGGTTTCGAGCCAATTTCCATAATCTAGAAAATATCTAAGGGGGAAAAACCCCAGGAGTTATTTTGTAGATAGTATTTTGGACAGGAATGGGATCTCAGCTGACCATAGAAACATAACATTCAGTGGGTAATTTCTTTTTAACTCCAGTTCTTACCATCTTTCTCACAAATATACTTACGCTCTCCCGGATCTGTGGGTCCAGGAGATAATTGTAAGGACAAAACACGATGTCTGCCCCCACCATGAGTTCTCTGGCTGCAAAATAGGGACAGGCACGAAGCTTCCTGCCCAGGCTCACCAGGTCTTCAATGTCCCAAGCCTGGTACATCCTGGGTGCAGGCTGCAGGGCATGGTGCTCACTGAGCTTATGAACACTGTGGTAATAAGAACAGGACTTGCCCTGAAAGCAAAGAAGTGCAGAGACTTAGTGGGTACAAGAAATAATGAAAACCAAGTAGGCTTAACTCTTCCAAATGTTCCATGCATTTGGCTATTTCTTGGAAACATTTTTAACAGCTGCTTCTTATGCCAGACAATAACACATAACGTCAGGTAAATCCGTGTTTCTAAAATGTACATCAATAAAGGACACTTCTTTCTTCTTCACCTATAAACCCAAAGATGATTTAAGTCTTACTACAACATTAACCTGGCAGTCATAAATCTCACTCCTGTCATCATAAGTTTTTGCGGTATTGCTACTGTGTATCAACATTTTCTAACACTATTTAATTTTAACCAAATCACCAGGTGGCACTTAACCAACATAAAATAAAGAAGTAAAAAATGTTACTCATTCCAGCTGTTAAATTTGACTTTGTTTAATGAAGCTCATTTTCTCAAACAAAATTACTCACTTGCTTTCCTTCCAGCAATTCTACACACATTTCGTTCCTGTTACTACTGTTGGATACCACTGGATGAATACAGGTATAATCCCTGCTGGAAAGGATTGTCATGGGGACATAGGAATACGCCGTCCTCTTCAGCTCCCTGCTGATCTGGGTTATTTGCTTGTGTGTTCGTGTCCCAAAAAAAATCTTGGGAACACACAACCGATCTCCGTTTTCTTTCTTCTTTGTGTGACTGGGATCTTTATCAGGTTCTTTTCCAGAAGAACAGGAACACTCAGTGCAAGGGCCAGGAGGCTGCAAACCGAGACAAAAATATGATTAACAAAATCCCACTGCCAGATGAATGTGCTAAATCTGCTTAAGGTCTGGTAGGAAAGTGCCCTCTGGGATAGCTGGTTCGGTCACCAGGGCAGCCCATCAAGCTGCAAAGAGTTCTAAAATGTTAAAGCACCACATCCTTGTGTGTGGAAAACCCTAAGAAAAACTTCTAGCAATCACAATTTTATCATAACCCAATCAGAAAAATTATTAATCCACTGGAATATTTACACAGGTGAATAATGAAAATAAAGCTTCTCATATTGAAACTTCAGCTCAGGACACTCCTGTTACAGAGCAAGAATTCAACACCTTCAATGAAGAAAACTTGGAACAGACACTCAAATTAAAATAAAATTTTTCCTTAAAGCAAGCAGAAGAAATGTAGACAGTTCAGGAATTCTGTGTGCAGATAAAACAGACTACACCACATACTCTCCATTAGAAACATATTTGCTGTGCCATTCTGCCAAAGGCCATCGAGGAACCAGGAGAATAAACGAAACACAGGGAATAATTCTAAACAGAACCTAATCCCGTAAAATATTTGTTAAAAGCCAATTTTTTTCTTCCTGAGAACCACCATCTTTCATAACATTAAATATTAGAACAACTGACATGAAACTGTCATAAGGAATCTGAAAAGACACAGAGGAAACAAGGAACTCAAGCATAACCATGTCCTAACACACCTCCCATGAAAAATAAAGAGTTCTTCCAGTGTCAAAGAGTTTGTATTTGGACTCCAGGCGGTAGTGCAGGTAACAACATGTAGCTGGCCACTCCAACACCCCTCCCTCCCTTTTAATTGTATCAGTAAGATTATCCATTACAAACAAATGCTAAGTCATGCTGTGTGTTACACCACAATTCTGGAGATCAAGCTGTCTTTAGCTTCCACTCCAAGGAAAAGCAAGTTCGTGTTACTCTCAGCCCCACTCAGCCTTGTCTGCCATTAAATATTACAATACATGATAGAAAGCATGTAAATGTAACCCTCTGGAGCTGCCACTCACTGGGATAAAAGGTTCACTGACGTGCCAAATAAACAGGCCTCAAAGCAGATAAAGTTACACCCATGCTGGAATTGTTACATTCCCCTCTCAGGTTGCCAGTAACAGCAGATTTCATTACCCTGTGCTGCCACATTAAATAGCCAGTTCCAAATATCCTGCCTTCTATATTGAATAATTACTTATTCACTGAAAGGATAAAAAGAAGAGTTATGAATGGGGCTCTTGTCAACAGGCAAGCAGGAAACAGCTGACATATGGTATATGTTACATATGTGCAATGCCCAGCTCTGTGCTCACACAGAAAGCTCCAATGCAAATGGTACCTTGATATTTCTATCAGTTATATTCTGGTTTGCTCCTGGAAATAATGAAAACCACATTACCAAGCTAAAAATTAATATAACTGAGGCAGTGACTGTGTAGGGCCTTTAAGAACACATCTATCTTTTAATTTTAATCCAAGTCAGATTGTGTTTTCAGAGGGAAAAACAATACACAGGACACCGAGGTGATCCTTCACCACTAATATTTCACTGCTATGCTAAGCCAAATAAAAATAATAGAAAAATATTAGGACCCATCAGGCAGCTGGTTTGCAAGAGTTCTTAGAACAACAGGAAAATGCAGCTCAAATTAATATATAAAACCATGATCAGAAGGTTCTCCTATGATGGGCTTAAAACACCAGATATTATTCTTTTCATAAAACAGAAATAAAGTGTTCTTATGTATGAGGCTTATAATTATAGTATTTTACAGGTGGGCTTAAAAGTTTGGTTTAAGAGGTTTGGAATTGGTATAATACTGGCATTAAGAAGCACTTTAGCCATTATTCCAGTACTAAAATGTTACCTTTAACTTTGAAAAAAGTTTTATGTTCAAAAAACACTCAAACCCACAATATCGAGAAAGTTGTAAACTCAGGCTGATTTTATAGTAAGTAGTTAAGAGTATAAAACTGCCTGCAGTAGTCAGAGCATTTCTGAAAGCCACAGACACCATTAGCCCCAAATCCATTAATAAAATAAAACCTTCTTAGAAAGGCCTTCATAATGAAGAATAACGTTAGAAAATTGGTTAAAACACAGTTTAAAAGTTGAGTTCTTCGTGTTCTTTGCACATGACTCGACTGTGTCGATTTGCACTTGGATTCTTGAAATACATCTTTCAATTTTATTAAGAACAAACGATTTTAATTCCGTATTTCTCTAAGAAGAATTGACTGTGGATATCACATAGCAACACCTAACGTGGTGTTCCTCTCCCACTCCTACAGGAAAAAGAAAGCAAACTGGCCACTGAACAAGGGGTTTCCTTGGCAGTGTTGCCTCAACGCACAAATTTTCACACTCGTACCACAGAGATACTGGTTAAGCTGTAATAAAATTGGAAAATGTTTCAATTTATCTATGAAGGAATTGGGAGGGAGGCTGATCAGAAATAATTCATGTTAAGACAACAGAGTTGCATTTCATAATACCCTCTGGCTTCAGAACTAAACCTGTTTTCAGCTGTTGGAATCCGAAAGAGGGATTTTCTTTCGGAAGAGGGCAAAAAAAGATCCTCCTGTACTTTCTGCAGTATTTAATCAGAAACACCCAGGAACAGATGCCATTAGAGATCAGATATCAGCCTATATGGACCTTAGGCTAATGCAGCTTGTTTGTACTTCTGTCAGCAGTAGATAAAACAGCCTATCACATCAATATTTATACGGCAAAAACGTGGAAGTCCGATTAAAAAAGGAATAATCAAGTCCACCACCCTGTCCTGTGTGTAAAATAGAGCTAAACAAACACTGGGGCTGTGATCTTTGAAACACAAAGAGGTAAGAGGAGTTCTTCATATCTCCATCTACATTTCCCAGTTACAAAGCCACCTGAATGCTGCAGCAGTGAATGCCTCTTGTGTGAAATATCACACAAGCACAACCTAGGGAGATACCAGCAGTGACATTACCAGAGCTTTTCAACTGCTCCTTTGGAAGCTCTCAGAAAGCCCAGTATTCTGCTGCTGCTGCAGCCTCTTGATTAAAGCACACAAAGCAGCTGTTTATCCTCCCCCAGTCACCAGCAGGTGAACCCGGTTCAATATTTATCACAGGCTTTCACAGATCACTGCTAACCAAGCAAACGTTTTAATTAAGCTGGAACTTGCTTCAAAGAGCTCATTCAAAACGTCAATCAGCAGGAAAAGGATCAGATACGGTGTCAGGTGAGAGCATGTAATACAAATCCACAACTTTCTTCATCCCATCGTGGTAAATTAGCCCATTCTGGAGTCCAGACCCTGATTGTAACAGGCTGCCAGTCCCCTGGAATGTGTAACAGAAGTCACTCAAACCCCATTGTGCAGGTTGTAAGCAATATGTTAAACTGCAATGGGCTAGCACATTAAGACAGATTCTTTTCACAGTTGTTTTTTGATACCCCAAGTGTTTGTTACACTACTCTCCATTTACTGTTTACTTTCTTTCCTTGGTAGAAATGGGGATTCCTTTACCCAGCTGCCCCAGTTTCTCAGGCCATATGCTTTGACAGAAATAATCACGAGAGTACCCTGAGGGTATAATTTCCCCTTTAAACTCACACTGGAACTGCCCTCCCTTGCAGGAGTTAATAGCACAGGGCCAGAGACGGATTCCCAGGCTCTGGAGTGAAAGCAGCTGAGAACAGGCTCGGATCCTCAGCCACACATCTGCAGGTGTTGTGATGCAGCAGTGCTGGGCAGCACCTCTCATGCTTTTACAACAACCACCCCATTCTCTGTCTTGGACTATAAATACGACTTGACAAGAAACTAAATTTGCTTTAAGCAGAGAACTGACCACTGTAAAACACAGGTTATTCAAAGGCAGGGTTACCTCAGTGACAAGACAATGCTGTTATCACATTATGGTATCACTCTAAATACACAGCCCGTTATGGTAAGTGTTGAACATAAGCTCTGCTGACTCCTAAGCCACACTAGAAAAGCATTTTTACACCTAACAGCCTACGCTGTGATGCTCTTCCTATTCTAAACTAAACACAGTTAAGGCTCAGAACTACTAATGAGAAATAAGGCTTTAATTTCTGCAATTGTTTCTTGATACCAGACAAGTTCTCAGTCTGCTAAAGGAAAAGGTCATCACAGCAAAGTAATACCTTATTCTTTCATTCTTAAAAAGAAGCTCTAACAGAAATAAACTCCTCTCTTCTTAGCTTACTTCTTTCTAAAGATGTAGCAAACAGTATACTGTTCGGTTTTCATTTTTCTTCTACACAGGAAATTTCTAGAAGTTTTAAACCAAATTTTTCAGGTACCCACACCAAAGAACCAAAGGAAATTTTACAGTCAGGAAGGATGAAAGGTCTTTTCGTTTGAAAAGCAATAGCACACTCTGGTGGCGTTTGGATTTCAAACTACCAATTGAAGCTCAGTGGCAGAAAGCATTTCCTACCTTACTCAAAAATCTACAGAGTTTTCTAAAACTAATAAAAATTACCTCCCATCAAATGACCTACAATCCAGATTCACTTTTGTTAAGAAAATATTTAGCTCCCAGTATCTTACAGTAGTCCTATAGCTTTTGGTTTCCTTTGTGGTTACTACATCACACTAACATAACTTGGCATCTCACACTCAGCTCTCTACTGCCTCACGTTTCTTCTTCTATTGCTTTTGCTCTAACAAACATATGTAAAATCTATCATTTTGAAACAGTAAGAAATGCAGAAAATGCCTAACAAAGCTGCAGAAACCGGTGCAAATTTGTACCTCAACTTCTGGTGTGATATTTCTGCTATAGAAAGTGGTAATAAAACACTGAGGAACCTTTGCTTAGCTGTAATGGTGCAATGTTTGCTGAAACTTCATTAAGCTGCATTTCATGCAAAATCCCTTCACATAAAACACTGTTTAAAATTGCTCTTGAACTAACACTCCTAACGCAAAAGATATTACTGCATTACTTACTGTTTGGGGAGAAAAAGAAGTGGTTTTCACACTTTTTTCAGAGTGAACAGTCAGCTCTCCATTTTTTCTCTGGTGATAAACTTCCAAAGCATCAACCAACTGCACTCCTTTTGCAAAGCAGTGACGTTTTCTAACCTGCTGGGGAAAGAAACAATGTAAAAATGCACTGGGGCAGGAGGATGTGCTCACACTGGCAGGCCTGGTTTTGTTTCAGCTGAGTCTGTTACAGTAACTGGGCATCACTGTTTGTTAATACTTGAACCAAACCTAAGCCACACAAAAGTAACTTGGGAAAAGCTATAAAGTTTTAATTATTAAAAAAATCCATAGTTATTACTGAGCATTTCTGCTTTGCTTTCTCACTGTTACAAAACTTACAGAAATTGGCAGTGAAATCATCTGGGTGTAGAGCCAACAAACTCTGCTCACCTGCTGTTCTGTTTCTAAAGGACGAATCCTTTTCCTGTCTACTTGAAAGTCATCATTCTCACTGTCACGAAGAGATAACTTTTTTTTGGCAGACAGTTTTGAAGCTAGTGTTTCATTTTCCTTACATTCTGTAATTAACAAAATAAAATGGACGTCCATCACTAGGGGCGCATTAAATAAGGGCAACATTTTAAAATATAATTACTACAGAATAGTAACTGCTAGAATTACTATAAATATATATGATGTAGGAAACAGTGTTAGACATTTCTAGACACATTAAGCACTATAGAGATTTCATGCAGGGCATAACCATGTCTGCTATTATGATGGTAAAAAAACATTCCTGGCTTGAAAGCAGCAGTTACTTCCAGAAGAGAATTTTAGCTGCCTATGATGAAGTTACCTGTGTTTGTTAGCAGGCTTCCAGGTTTCCTGGAAGTTCCTGTGTCAGGATTACTGGCAGAACAAGGAGCACTGTGAGTCCCACTCGTTGCAGCCTCGTTGCTCTTAGACTGGGAGTGACACTTGCAGTGACACGGTGGGGATGGCTCTGCCTGCCTGATCTCCTTCTCACACGATGAGGCTGGCACTGATTTCTCTGAGGGACAAAGTCATTTGGCTGTCATTAAAAACCACTCCAGACTCCACACGAGAGCCAGAGGTGCAGAACAGTGAAGGTGAAAGGTACCAGTCAGAAGCCTGGTGTCTCTACAAAGCTGAACAAGCTGTGGTCACCCTCTGAAGAACTGCAGTGCACAGAAAGGAAAACACCTCCCTCTTTCCATTCGATCCATTCAACTACAACCCACAAGGATTTTCTTCCAAAGTTCCAACAGCCACATTCCCTTATGGATCTAAATCCAGCTTAGCATTACTGCTTTATGCTGCCATTAAGGCAAGGTGTCCACTGGTGGACAAAGACCTGAAATCAAATGTTTAGAGGCTGATGAACAATAATTAATTATTTTATATTCTGTAATAAAAATTGTGCAGACACTAAGACACTTACCATACAAAGACTGCTGCCACGATAACGCAGAACAAAGTAATGCCAAGCTTTTGCCACTTCCTGTAGGGCTCTCCAGCAAACAGTGCTGCCTGTTATTCAAGCCTTTAACAATCTTTAAGGAGAAGAAAAGAAATAGAATTAACAGAAAACAAAGCAGATGTCTTTAGCTAATCCTAGCAATAACAACCTAAGGTCCAGCCTAAACTTTCCCTGGCACACCTTAAGGCTGTGCCCTCTTATCCTGCTGCTGGTTAAAACTCTTTAAAAATGTTTAAATATAAATGCAATCATTCATTTTGAAAAGTTCTCCAAAAAATTAAAACTTACTGAACTATTACTATATATAATTATTCTGTTTAAATACCATTTTACTAAATCATTCCCCCCTTGAAAACTTGAATATTTATATACAACTATTATTACAGTACACCTAGATAAATAACTATATATTTACACAACATGGAACTTGTTTCTTGGCATAAATGCTCCCAAATCCAAAATGTACTTCACCGTTCCCTAATCGTGGTCCAGATATTGCACAGCACAGAGAACACTGAGTTGTTACCACTGAAATTTTCAAGACGCCGGAGCTCTGAAGTTAATGTGTGTCAGTTTCCTAAATGCTGACAGAGATTTTGGAATTTCAAATATTGGAAAACACAAGCAAATGCCAGTACAAATTCTACTCACAGCATTCATCATAGCGAGCTGGGAGGGGTAAGCCTTGCAGGGGAAGAGGATCTTCACCCCCCCAATTGTATATTCTGCCCCATCAGAAGCCATTGCAAGGTTTTCTCCCGTTTACTTCAGGTTTAAAACTGCAATTAAAATACAGAATTAGTAACTCAATACTAACAAACAGGCAAAGCCTGAAACAAAATGCAGGTCCAAATAAAAACAAGGAGAAGCTGTTAACCTGTAACAGCTCAGGATGTTAACAGAACTGGAACATAGGGATTTATACCACACATCATCATTTCAGACTTGGTCCTCATTACAAGCAAGAGCAAGTTGCCACCAACTAAAGAGTATCATCAGCAATTAAAATAAAAACACGATGAACTGCACACACCCGTTCAGATTCCATTAGTCAGACTGGAGATAGTTTTTCAGCACTGACAAAGTAAGAGAGCAACTTTAAACTGGCGGATTCCCTGGGATAAATTAACTCACTGACTTGTGTCCTCATCTGACTTTTAATAATTAAACATATACATCAAAAGATAACCAATGTATGGCATGATTCGGCTTCATCACCGAGTGTCTCAACAGCAAAAAGCAATTCTAGCAAAAGGAGATGGCTGACATGAGTTTATATCCAACCCCTCCTTCCTAAAGTAAAGGCCACCACATTAAAAGGCTTTTCCTCAACCCATTCTGGGAGGGTGACTCGCTTAAACGAGCACTACTCCGAATTAAGTTTGCCCCTGAGGAGGAGGGAGAGCCCGGGACACTGCAGAGACCCTTCGTGGTCTCTGTGATCACACACAGTGATCAGATCCACCAGGAGCGCACCGGGCGCTCCCCCCAGCGACATCTCGACCCGGGCAGAGCTGCTTTGCCTCCCGAGGGCAGGCGGCGCTCAGGAAGCAGTGGGGCCGCCCCAGCCCAGCCCACACAGCGGCACCTGGGCGTTCGCTTCCTCTGTGTGCTCGGCGAGGCGGCAGCGCCGGCACCTGCTTCCCCCCGCGCCCCTCAGGGCCCCGCACCCGGGCACCGCGGCCCCTCAGCGCCCTCCGTCCTTCCCGCCTTAGCCCCAGCCAATCAGCTGACAGGAAAGGGTCGCGCGCCGCCAACCAGCAAAGCGCACACTGGGACGCTCCTGCCCCGACCTCTGCGAGCCGAGAGCCAATCACAGGACGCCTTGTTGGCTTCCGGGCTGCACGGGTTGCTAGGCAACCGCGCGTTCTGTGAAATAGTCGAATACTTGTTATTGGCCTTTATCATGATTATTAATAATATTATATTTATTATTCTATTATTTGTTTTTATATTTATTATGTTTTATAATATTTTATAAGCATTGCGTACTATTATTTGCTATAATTACCATTGTTGTTGTTATTATTACTACTAATATTATTATTATTATTATCATCCTTGTTTCAAGCGCACAGAAAACACAATGAAAAAATTAATAGTTTTTGTAAAGTCAGTGTCTTTTCACTACCGCCACACACAGAAGCCCAAGTCTTTCTGTTCTTGTCAGGTGTCTGTGCCCCCAGCTGTTTCCCTCAGGTGGAATTTGGGACAAATCTGGAAAACTCAAGATCAATACAGGCAACTCCCTTTGAACTTCAGTCGTACTGTTGTTGCTTTTTTTATTTAAATACCACTACAGCATATAAAATTACACTCGGAACTGAGGAGAAAAAAAATACATACATATAGATTATTTACATAATTTACATTCAGATGACAAAAATACACTCGGTAGGCAGATGGTGATATGGGGTGTTACAGCCAGGAACCCTGGAACACAAACCCACAGGGGTTTTCCCACATTTCCACGTGGGAATTCCATCCTTATACGCAAAAGAACAACCGACTCCATGATGGAGCACCAAGGATTTGGCCTTGGAACTGCTTTGGCACGGCCGAAACCTGTAATTCCTCTCCTTATTCCTCTGCACAGTCATCCTCAGCATCCATTTCTTTTTTTTAATCTTATCTTGATGACAGCTCAAGATACCTCTGCACTCACTTCAAGTCTTTTTCATCTTTTTTAAGTTAAAAACCACAAAACCATCTGAGCTGCGTTCTTTAAAAATCACATTTATAAGGCTCATTTTTGCTATCAGTACTTTTTCTTTTGTTTAAAGAAACTTTTTGACCAGTTTCAAACTCTCAGTGAAGGCTGGTTGATCTCTAAATTAAAGTTTCTCATCTCATGAACTGAAGCTTTGCAATGGTTTGACACACAAATAAAAGTTAAAACATTTTCTTAGAACTCAGTGTGATGGTGCAAGTTATTGACACCACTTTTTCAAGTATTCCTTGGAGTATTTTATTCCAACTTGCTCTGCAAGGCTCTGGAACAGCAGCTCGTTTAACTCAAGCAAAGCACTTCAATCTCAAATTTTTCTTACCCATCATTTTGCTGTTTGGCCAACAAATTAAATATTCACTTTTCAGTGTTATAGAACCCTTCCAGGTGTGTTGCTGTATCACGTCAGGAACTGAGCAAGCCTGAAAATCACTGTTTCCCTGGAAATTGTTTACTGATCCCATCAGCCTCAGAAGTTTTCACTGGAAGCAACAAAATCCTGTTGAAGGGATTTTCTTCTCAGCCGTGACTGAATAGAACGAATGAAAAATGTGGACTTTTGCTCCGGTTCCTCAGTCCACTTTCACAGCTTTTTCCAAATTTAGGCACCATAAAGAGAGGGAAGAGCTACAGCACAACTTCCCAGGAGTTTTTCCTAAACTCCACTGACACTCATGTTAATTATTTCAATGATGGTGTTTTCCACACACTGGCACAGCCGAACATCGGGGTCCAGGCTTGCAGTGTCCCTGGAACAGCTTTTGCTGGAGGAATCTTTACAGAGTCCTGAGAAATCATGTGGCTTCTCCTTCAGTTGCTGCAGACCTAGAAAATGAAGCAGAAGAAGCGAAATATATCTAACTAAGTACTGAAAGTTGTTATTTTACAGCCGTACCACAAATATGGATGTTATGAGATTGCAAAGCTGAGCCCTCACCATTCCATGCCCCAGGCTTCACCCCACAGGTTATTTTTACAGACACCACAACGTTTCTGTTTCAATTCCCTAGGTCTGACTCCTTTGGGGTGTTTTTTAAGGTTCTTGACTCACGGGTGATGATGGGGTCGAAGTCTCGTGTCTGCGTAGCAACATCAGAGGCACAAACTTGTCCTATCTGGATCAGCAGGGACATGATGTCCTCATACAGGGGAGGAAAGGCTTGGCAGAAGGACACCAGGCAAGGCAGGGTGGGCATGAAAAACGTGTAACGCTTGGACTGGGTCAGAACTGCCAACGAGAAGGAAATGGAGAAGTAAAAACAAACGATTATAAAATCGGATGAAGGAATGTTGTTACTTTTAATATAGCAATTAGACAGACAAAACAGAATTCAGCCTAGAGAAATCATTGTGGCTCCCACAGCAGTGAATTTTGGGGTTGCTGGCGTGGTACCTGTGAGCAGGGTCCCCATCACATTGATGGCCAAACGAGCCACACTGAGGGATTTGGGAAGGGCATACTGGATACAGAGATAGGAGAGCAACTGGATGGCAAAGATCTGTCAAAAGAGTGAGAAGCAATGAAGTTACAGGATGTTTTGCAACTTCTATCCAAAGCTCTTCACCAAACTTAACAGTAAGTAAATATTCTCTGTTTTACCATGAAGGAAATTGAAGCCAAAGAAGCCTTAACAATGGTTACTGTGATTATTTTTCTGCTGATATTAAGAAAAACAACCCACTCATATTTAATATTAATTTAGTGTTTCAAAATCTGCCCCAGACACTACTTGCTCCAACATTAATGATGACCAACAAAGCAACACACAACGCGCAACACAACCCTTGTAAAAGACATTTAGGTCTGATATGTTCCAGTTTTAACCTTAATTGATCAGCAGTAACTCAATGCTAGAAAGGATTAAATAAGAGCAACTACAAAGTTGGTTTGATACAGAAACAGGGAATCTTTAGCCCAACAAATTCCAGTTACCTACAATGCCAGGCCTTTAATTTAACTTAAAAGTGCAACAAATATTACCTTAATATCCCAGGCAATTTAGAACAGGGCATTTTTAGTGACTGTTTTATCCCCTCCCCTCAGCCAGTATTTCATCAGGGCTAATACCCACAGTGATTCTCCAGCCAGGTGACTGCACAATACCTGTTTTTCAAGTTCAGGCTGGGCAATGAGCTCAGGAATGAAATCCAGACAGATGTGCATGGATGGGATCCCGGCCACTGTCAGTGCCAGAAGCTCACATGGATAACCCTGTGGGATTAAGAAAAGAGATGTGTCAATGTGTCACAGGCGTGTTTTAAAAATCCTGCTTCAACTAAGATTTTAAATTATACCCCTGTTAATGCTTTTTTTCAAAATGAATACATTTGTAACTCCCTTTTGGTCAGAGTTTGCAGCAGGCCTGTAATGCCAAGTCAAGAAGAGGCAGGCTGGGTAAAAACCCAGGGTCTGAATCAGTTCTGTACCCTCAATATTCAATGAATTATTTGCAGGGAAACTCCCCCTCCACCCCCCAAACAAAACCAGACTGCAGTGACTCTTTCCTTCCGTGTCTTTCCCATGTTCCAAATTCCACCATCTGCCCCCAACTTGCTCATTTCACAACTGCCCCATAATGACTTTTTTATCACTTAATTAGTTCCAGGTCAAGGCAAATTAACTCCTTGTAAAGAGTCTGCCATCTGGCAAGGAGCAATTTAATATGCATTAAAAACACATTTATATTTTAAAAATTGCTGATCTTTCCCCTATTCCTTTTTTTTGAAGGTGCTCAGCTGCTTTGGCAGGGCCAACCTTTCTCCTTCCACTCTGAAGAGATAAACTGTGCCCTAACAAAAAGGAAAGATAAGGAGATGTTTACATTTGAAGCCAAATTAGTTTTGAATAATGGGAATATTAATTGAAAAACACGGCCAGAAAAAAGTAACCCACAAAAGATGTGGAACAAGTAATTATAAGATGATTAGGGCAGTTTTCCTTGGCCTAGATGGACAAATTGAAAAAGGGCAGAGGCACAAAGTAGGTGTTTAATGATGAGGAACAGGCAGAGTTTAGGTGCTGCCTTCTCACTACAACCAAGAGACCAAGCACTGAAACAGGGAGGAAATGTGAGCTCTACGAATTGAGGGAGACAGGAAGGAGAAAAGTGGCTTGTTATCATTTCTGAGGAACATTCAGCACCCCCTGCCCACTCCACTTGGCTCTTTCCCAACCTGACAAACCAAAACAGAGCTAAAGCAGTGCAAAGCAGACCTGGAAGTGCACGAGTTTGACGATGTTGGGGTCAGCAATGTACATCTGGTGCAGCAGGCAGCAGATGAGGCACTGCACCTCCCGCAGGTTGCACAGCAAACTCTCCTCCTCCTCTGCCTCAGCACCCTGAGGGCCCGGGGGGCTCTGCACATCTCTCAGTAAATCATGAGCAGTGCTGCTCTGGCCCTTCTCTTCTTCTGTAGGCAAGCAGATCTCCAGAAGGATCTGCACAGCAGCACTGTCCTGTGGAGAAAAGCCACAGAAGATGCTTTAAAAACCCCCAGTGAAATAAGACAAATCAAATACAGAATAAGGACAATTTAAGAAATGGAAGATTGTCATGTGATAAGGGTTTCTACTTTAAATATAGAATGAAAATGACTCAGGTCAAGAATCACAAATCCTGTAGAACATTTTAAAAGCTTCAACACTTTATCTCAATCAAGAGTCAAATTTAAAAAGGCTGAATCAAACAGATTATCATAATCACAGATAAAAAGAGTAAATTCAATGGAATCTGGTATTGCTTCAAAATAAATATTCAGTAGTCCCTTAAAGCCTCCAGAGCACAGAAAATATGCACAGGGCCATGTAATTCCCAGTACTCATGGGAGACCACCCTGCTCATGTAAATATAAAACTTCCTATTAACTCAAAAATCACATTATAATGGGAACTCTCTATGTGACATTTTTCCAGACAGAGGGATGAAGAGATGTCTGTGAAACAGGATTACTCAATAATTTCCATAATGTCAAGATAAGGAAGTGAACTGTCCTTCAGCCTCCCACTTTCCAGTGCTGGCTGCTTCTCTGAAACATCTTTCATATGATCAGACATAGGTCTGTCACATTTATTGATGTTTTACTGCTCCAAATCCAAGCACAGAAACAGCCTCTGGATCACACAAGCACCAAGGCAAAAGAGCTGGTAAGCAGAACTCTTCTGTTCTGACAGAACAACCACTATCAAAGCAGTAAATCAGCACAATGCTTCAGACTAGAAAAAAGAAAATGTTTAACCATATGAATACAGAGGCAGTTTTCTTTTCCATGGTAACAGGAGTTGGTAAAAAAACCCGAATTTAAAAGGTCTCCTTTCTTAATTTCCTGTTTCTGCCTTTCTCTTTCATCACTGTTTTTCCTCACATTGTGTAATACCCATTTCTTCCCTCTTACCTGAGCAGCAAGCAAAGCATTTTTTAATTCTTCTCTTGTAACTTCTGGGGCCTCTGGACCCATTGCATTGTTTTGGGATGGCCTGATGTCCTGCTCTGCTGTTTCTTTCAGGTGAGCATTAAGGTAAGCTTTTGAAGCAAGAAGATATCCATTCAACATGTGCAAAATGATATCCATCAGAGGAGGACTCCTGATATGGGAACACAGTAAAATAAAGACATTTCAGTAACATGAACAAACTAAAAGCACTCCCAAAGGCTGTAGCACCACATCTCCTCCTCTGGCATCACTGACATCTGGAGGAACCAGTTTCTAAGTACTGCAAAGACTTCCTTGGGAAATGAAGCAAATCTGCCTCTGTCACATCCATCAAGTACCCACTGGAAGAAACTGTTGCCCAAAAGGATGGAAAACCTACAGGCCCAAGAGGGATGGCAGAAGAGCTGGAAGGATGTTACAGCTACAACCTCACCCACCACCACGCGGCAGCAGCCATTTCAAACATGCTGCAGAGTCTATTTACCACAAATTCACACACCCAAATCCAAAATGGATGAGCCACGTGCAAATCCCAAAGTTTCCAAAACACAGCTGGACAGGATGAAATGCTGGAACAGCAGGCCCAGCTCCTCAGTCCTCAGGCCAAGCTTAAAATAACCCAGATGCAACTGCCAAGCTGCTGTGATTAGTTTGAAAAGACGTTTTGAAGTGCTGAAAGCTTTCAGAAGTTTTCTGTTGGACACCTTTATGTTTAGCATTCAGGGTGTAGCAGCACAGACACTCACCTGTGAACTCTCTGATCACACCTCAGTACAATCAGGGGGTCAATCATCAGATCATTCTGGGTGTATTTCTGCTGTCGGACTATTTTTGCTGAAGGCTGCAGGGCATTAACAGTCATCACCCACAACCTAAAATGAGAATATTTTTATGAATTTTTGTAGAAAATTCATGTAAGAAAAGGGGTTCCCTAAGCATTGGTCCTTCAGCCATATTTTTCTAGGCCTACCAAGTAGCAAAAAGCCCATTTTCAGCCCTTGAAGTTAACCAAGGTACAGTTAACTTACAGTTAACTCCTTGGAATTACAGCAAACAGTTTTCACTGCAGTAGAGCATCCACTTCATTAAAAAAGCCATTTTTTTAACCAGAGTGAGTTCCTGTTTCATCAGTAATTCATCATAAACAACGGACACTATAAAACTACACCCCTGTATTTTAAAATGAGCTGGTGACTTCCTTCCCCCTGAGAACAAGAACCACCTTCCTTTTAAATGCAAAGGTTCAAAATGTCCACAAACCAAAAAGAAATGCAGCTCCAGCACATTCTATTCAGTCACAGCCTCCAATCTCCCAGATAAAGGCATTATGTCATTATTTTTAAAAGAGAAAGTGGCCTCCCACCTATGTGCACCAAGAAGCCAAACAGTATTTTCAGCCTTGATACCTTCTGGGCATGACAGTGTTCAGAACCATCCAGAGTTTATTGACAGCCTGCAGAATACCCCGTGGGACTCCAGCTTCCAGCAAGAGATTCATGTTCGAGGTCAACACTTCTGCATAGGGAATCAATTCTCCAGCTGAGAGAAGGGTCAAATGTTCCAGGATCTGCATCAGCTGGGTGTGATTTCCAGGCAGCATGCAAAAGGCTGTAAAACAAAAACAACGGGACCTTGGTAAAACTGGACTTCTGACACTTGAAGCATTGAAGCATTTTTGTTGTACCAATGCAGTTAAATCACCCTTCCAAATCCACTCTATTCCAACCCATTTGGAAAGAATTTACTTGGAATGAAGTTATTTACCTTCTTGGAGCTGTTTGGGAGAGTGGTTCTTGGCCATGTTGGTGAGGAGCATCCTCCTGAGCAGGGCGTCGGTGCCGGTGATCTGCTCCTCGCAGATCCAGTCGTCCACGATGCACAGGTGGGGGTAGTTGGTGGCCAGGAGCCTCAGCAGGGCCGAGTGCAACCCTTGGGAACATCAGGGACATTCACAGCTCAGATCTGAGCAGCTGCATCTCTCACCTGAACACATCTGGGCCTTTCATTTCAACCACTGACCTGTACCGAATCACTGCCAAGCAGCTCAGTGAGGTGCACGTTCACAACCTGATACTCTAACTCCAACAGAGAGGAAAAGTTACCCTTTGGAAAGGTGGGAGGACTCTATAGTAACTCTTTAACTCAGCCTGGAATATGAAACATTCTCACTGTAATTCCTACCCTAAAACCTGCCCTAGGGAGGTAAGACCCACCCTAAAAGGAACTGCTTTCCTCACACTTTCACTGTCACTCTTCAAACATCTCTGCAATCTCAGTAGCTACTCCTGACGGATTTTAAAAGCAAGAAGAATGAAAGCAAGCTATGAAAAAAGCAACAGCCACCGAGCTGAAAACACTCAGCCTTTCTTTTCATGCACTTTAGACCTTCACACACATTTTTACCTCCCAGTTCCTGCTGCAGCCCCTGTGCCTGCCGGATGAGGTACTTGATTGGAATCTGATCCATCAGTGCTGAAGAGTAGGACTTGGGTTTTCTCTGCATTGCAGCTACAGGGAAACAGGGACAAGAAACCTAACAGTTACAGCTAAAAACAATTATTTTCCCAACTGGATCAATAAGGAAAATGTAAAGCACTTGTCTCTATATTATCCAGGTAAAATCAAAAAAACACCTGTAATTGATCTTACAGTGTTTCAGGCTTCCTTGATTAGCATGAAGAAAAAAGACTGAAGAATGCTGGAAGTTTTGCACCTTAAAAAGGGCTGGTAAAACCACACACCAGATATAAACACTCAATTTTCACCGAAGTTTCATTTCATCAATAAAATACACACCAGTCTTTTAGTACTGATTTAAAGTCTCCATTTCAAAGGCAAAAATGGGATCATTAAGTATTACCAACCGTAAAATTGCCAACTCAAAGAAAGGTGTGTGCAAGTTTGATGACATGTGAATAAATGAAGATCTCAAATAATTATGAAGTCTTTGTTAATTGTTGTTACATTCATTAGATGCTCATAAACATTTCTTGTAACTCAGCCTGGACCTCTGTTAATCTGTAAAACAAATTACTCAACTACAGAGTTTTAACAGGAACTTTATGTCCTGAATCTCTACAGCAGTGTTTTATTTAACACAAACTTCTTAAAGTTTTATGCTGTGCTTGAATCTGACAGCAGCATGACTTTTTCCTCTCTTTGCACCTAATCTTCAGTTAATCTGTTTCCCCCTGATGTTCTCACATTTACCTAGAATCTTTGTGTTGGCCAGCAGTGCCTCTTCATAGGACAGGACATAGTAGAGGACGAGCAGTTGTGTGGTGATGCTGAAGCGCTGGGTGGCACGAGTATTTTCTCCCTGCACATAAAACCACACACAAAGGTCAGGCTGCATTTCTGATTCTTGGAAAGAAAAATTTGGATTTACCTACAAATATGATGAACACCTGAGTAACAAGATTCACTTAAAAACACATGACTGCAGCAGGACACAGTTTACAGTCACGGTTTAAGTGAGACAACTTAACACAAATACAAAATCCTGAACCACGTTCACATGAAGTACACAAAAGATCCAAGCAAGTCCATTACCCCAGAGAGTCCTTGGAAAACATTCAGGATCTCCTGTTCTGTGACAGGCTGATTGGTGGCCTCTGGGTTGGATTTAGATGCAGGAGTAAGGATGGAGTTAATGTAGACATCAATAAGAGGAAGCAGCTGAGGGTGGAGAGGGGTGGTGGTTTCACAGAGCTGCCGATAGATCCAGTCCTGGAAGAGAACATCCCACGACATGAGCAGCTGCCAGTTTGCTTTGTCTGTAAGTAAAATCCCTTTTAATAAATGAGGCTTTGACTTTGGAAAGTGCAACATCAGTTCTGAATCGGTCAAAAACTCTGTATCCTGGACCCTGATTCACAAACAGAACTTGTCCTGGCTGGAAAATCATTCTGACTACGATTAAGCACAAATGAGGGAGAGAGACTTAGTATTTTTAACTTCATTAAGTTGTGGTCTCTGGATTACAGAGCTAAAAAATGGTCACCCTAACTTAAAACACAGTTCCTTCTTAAATTACACGGTAGTAAGGTACAAGATTCATCAAGAATTCTGCTCCTATAATTCAACTAGCCCGCAAAACCTCATCAGCATTCAGAATTATAAACAGAAATAAAGCAAAGGTCATACCTTAATGGATACTTTGTGTTTGGTGAAGGAACGACTCTTTAAAAGCTGGTAAATGCAGTGAATAGGTAAAAAGCCAGTGATGTTGGCACTGAGGTTGCCTGTAACAGGCACACGGACAGCATGGGCTGTGACCACCTAAAGGAAAGATACAATTAACAGAAAAACACCTCTTAGCACAAGGCACAAGGAGTTAAAGTCACACAGCCACAATCCTGACTGGCATCTCCTTATTTCTGGGGAATACCCCAAAGGGAAAGGAAAGAACAAAGGGGGAAAAAAAATGCCTAGGTGGAAAATACCTGTTCAGTGAAAATCTCCTGCGTGAAGATTGTCTTCATTCTGCTGAGCGAGCTGGGCTTAATAACAATCTGAAATTCAGAAGAAAGTACTTGGAACTGCAAGTTCCATCTTTCTCGTAACTAAGGACTGCAAATTCATTCTATAAACTGTTAACTTCTAGCCTTTTAAAACTTGTCGTGACTGGGATGCCACGAAAACGTTCACATCTATACCAAATGTCGAACAGAAATACTTTCAAATGTCACAAGTTCCTCACCCCATGTCTTCCTTGTCCTAAAAACTCCCTACCCAGCTTTTACATCTGGTGAGACACTGTTTCACAATAGTGAATTGTTGGCAAATCTCCTTTGGTAATTTACTGAAATTAATTTTTACATATATATATATATATATTTCTTTTAACTATTTAAAATAAAAACTTTGCAACTCAGTTTGGAAACTACTTCAACCAGCCTCCTAAAAAGTTCATTTTTTGGAAATAATGATTTCCAAGAGGGCAGCACTTTTTGAAGATACTTTTATCATAACATTCCTCTGTATCAAGAGCTATGCACATTTTAATGTTCTTTCAGAGGAATTATTACTCATTTTCCAGGTTATGTTTGCTTTCGGTATATCAGCAAAACCAAGGTTCTTTGTATCAAAAGTAAATAACAAACTATCAAAACACAGCAAAAAGTTGATTTTAACAGACAAATGTACAGGCTAGAAATAGTTTAGGATTTACCTTCATTCCCAAGGTGGAACAGACCAAATCAATGATGGCACTGAGCTGGTTGCTGTGGAAATACATGGCTACCAAGAGGAGCATCTCTCCAAAGGAAGCAGACACACCAGAAATGCTGATGATAACAAAGAGCAAGAAATACAGGACACAGGTAAATAGGACATAAATAAATGTGAGATTACAGGAATTACTAAAAGAAATCCAGCCTGCTCTCACCTTTCAAAGTAGGCTTCTTCCTTTATCATCCAACTGAGCCACATCACCATGAGTTGCTCCTGCTCTGGAGTGCTGCACAAAGAAAATCCATAATAGATCCTTTTCCCAGAAAACCAGTGCTAGTTTCACTACGACTTGCAGAAAAGCCAGTATTTGAGGAGTCTTACACCAGGAGACTTTTTGTCACTTTCACTTTAGCATCCAGCTGCTGATAAGCAGTGATATTTGGCACAAAGGTCAGTCCAACTGTCAGGCAACTTCCTTTTTGGAATGCACCCAACAGAAAGCTACACCCCTGAATTATCTGCACTGCTTCTCTTTTGAACAGGGACTCTAAAGAATTTAGCCATGAACTTGTTCCATGGAAAAGTGAACTAGTCAGGCCTACTTCAGTCTTCAAAAAACCACTCAAACTAAGTTCATGCTAATGCTTCCCTCTTAAAGACTTGCTATAAAACAAGAGTGAAATATCCATTCACTCACCAGAGAGTGAGACAAATCCCTTCCATCAACATATGGAGATTTTATAAAGAATAAGGGGGAAAAAACCTGCAGCTCTGGGGAGGGCAGTGCCTTAATGGTGCTAAACCAGTCAGATCTTCCAAAGCTCCTCCTGTACTGACAGTACCTGACCAGAGTGGAGAAGGCCAGGAGCATGCAGAAGGACAGGGACACGAAGCGGACACCGGCCGGGGTTGCGGGAGGGCGGCTCGTCATCAGCTGCAGGAGCTGCTCAGCTTCCTCATCAGTGGGCCTGAGCAGGACAGAGAACAAAATAAAGCTGGGGATTTAACGGGGAAGAGATTTCCAGTCTCTCACAGTGGTTAAAGATTGAATTTTCCCTGTTATTTAATCTATCAAGTTGGTAATTCTCTCTGAACCTAAAGACATAAAAATCTCTGCTAAGAGACAACAGTGAGAAAACTTCCCCAGGATATAATCTTGCCTATCAGTACAAACTACTTACATTAAAACTAACAATGCATAAAGATGCTACATTAGCACTCTCTAAAAAGTGAAAGCAAAGGGAACAGAAATGCAAAATCCATACAATTACACACTGCTCCAACCAGGTGGGTTTAAGACTTCCTTTAACAAGTCTGCAGAAGTGATTTTGCAGCAACAGAGCCTCCCCTAGGACTGAAACTGGTGAGTCCTGCCACAAGTTTTGAGGACACAGTGGCATTAAGACAGAAGTGCCCGAAGCCCTCACCCTCTGCTGAAATCGACAGGCATGAATAAAACCCCAGAGCATGACAAGGTTCCTTACTTGAGGCCAGCAATGCCCATGAGAGCACAGTAGAGCCGCAGCAAGGCGCTGGCCTTCACCACGTGCTCCTCCTTCAGCCCTGAGTACACGGACACATTGGGCTCCGTGTCAGCATCGGCCTCCTCCACAATGTGGGTGCTGCGCACCGTGGGCAGGATCCCCATGAGCTCCAGCAGCAGCTGCCTCCTCATCTGCCACAGCACAGAGCTGATGTTATCTCTTTTTCTCTGTGTGAGAGGTTAAAAGATGAGAACAATGTATTACATAAGCGTTTCCATTGTCAAGGGAAGAGGGTTATTTTTTTTAAATACAGTTTTCAGTACCACAGCAACAGGCAACATGTGACCATATTAGAACAGCTTCTTAAACCAAAATCCAAGCTTTAACTAAGTCAAACAAGCAAGTCAAGATGCATCTTCCTACTGTGAACACTGAGGATGAACAGATTTATCAGGTAAATATTACAAACATACAATTCCCTGGCTTCCATGGCTCTTAGGGGAACAACCAAACAGCTGCTGCATTCAGGGACGTTATTTATAGACCTGAGGGCCCCATAAGAGGAGGCTGCCTTGTAAAAGTTCCTCCAAGATGTGCAAAACGGGATTTATGTGCATTCAGACAAATATGCAGTACTCATCCAGAAGAGTTACAGCAAGCTACAAGAATATTTCTGTAAAAGTAGAATACTCAAAGATCTTCCTACCTGTTGGCCATTTCGGATAAAAGTTCCAAACCACGTTCGAACCTTTGCATTTGTTCCAAGCAGCAAACCACTCACAAAACACACCAGGTCACTCACTCCATCATCTGAGGATTCGTTCTTGGTGTGATCCAAGGTCAAAGCCACACCAAGACCTGGTAGGTGACACTCTTCCACCTAGATAAAACGCTCAGGCTCAGTCATCTTTGTCGGGTTTAAAGCTTCAGGAAGGCTCTTAATTATGATTCTCCTGACAGACTCACCACCATGCCCCGGACCCTCAGGGCTTGGGAAGGGTTCATCTTGCACAGGTGCCGAAGAGCTTCTGTTCTGCGCCGGCCTCCGACGCTTTCCTCATCCTGCCGCTCGCCGTTCTTAATCAAACCTCTGCAGACTGAAGATCCAACAGCAGCTGTGAGGAAATCCGCCCCTCCCAATACAAATTTTCACCTCGTCGTATGTCTCAGCAGAAGGGACAAGAACTGTTAGCAAGGACAGAGCTTAGCCCCAGCCGCTCCCTGCCCAAGTCAGCCCTTGTAACAGTGACCCGCAGATGAAAAGCTGTGACACACACAACGAGCATGGCCTACAATCAGGCTGCAAAAAATGGGAATCAACATGATCAGACAGCAGCATCCAGCAGTTCAAATCAGTGTAACTCGTGGGTTAGCCCAGAATTAACCACACTGCTAGAAATCATTTCAAACCTTCAGCAAAAGCTGGAGAAGAAGCAGCCATAACTCACCCTCGTTGAAACTGTCAGGGACATTGGCCACCAGAAGGCAGAGGAACCAAGCTCCGTTCTTAACGTGCAGCAGAGCTTCGGCCACATCCACTATTGGCAACAGTGAGGGCAGCTCTGGATGGAAAGAGGGTGTTAAAAGTCACAGTGTTTCACTGGGAAACAAAAAAACCAGCTTCCAAGAGCTGCACAGCTTAGATTAACCTTACACCTGCCACAACAGCTCCCGAAGTAGTTTTGTTGTGTTTGTGAGAGGTCAGAAAACACCATAAATGCAGAACACCACACCTGCTTGCAAAATGCAGAGAACATCTGCTGCCTCCTCCAGGTAAACAGGACTCTCGAAGAGCTCAGAAGATTTGAGGAAAAACTCACCATTTGATTCTGACACCTGCAAGACAATATTTATCATCACTGAACAGGTTTTATGAAGCAATTAGTCTAAATCTGCTTTAAATTCAGCATGTTTAATAGATTAAAAACTGCCAAAAACATAGAGCTGTCAACACAGAATAAGCAGGAAAAGTTTGTAGACTAAGAAATATTTACTACTGGAAATACTTCAACACAGATGGTATCATTGCTTCTTTTCAGAACACGGAAAAATAGCCCACTGACATTCTAAGTTTACACAAGGAAAATAAAGTGTTTGGTGAGCAAGGAAGTGGGGAAAGAGGAATATAATGGCTAATACCACACTGTAATAGGAGCAAAGAATGGGATGGAGAAAAGTCATCACTTCATTTCCAAATTATTTCTGCACTGATAGATCACTAAATCACATTATGTTTGAGTACAGCATGTTATAGAGTCGCTGTAACACCAGCAAAGACTTCCTTTAAGAAGTCACAAAGAGTTTAATCACAAGCCACTATACAATCAGACTGACATTTTGAATCTTGATAAAGCAGGTAAGGACTAGAGAAGAGCGCTCGCACCACCAGCAGCACCAGAAAAAGAACCAGTGCGTCAGCCAGTCCAGAGTGCTACCTAAAACTCACAAATATCCAGCTATGGAGAAGTTCACCTTGTTCATAATGGCCAGTAACTCGCTCAGCACCAGCCGGAGCCGCCGAGGAGAGTCACTGTGCTCAAATTCCAGCGTCAGCCCGTGCTGCAGCTGTGACACCAAGATGCTTTCTCCACTGCCACCTCCCAGCTTGTGCCTGGCACACAATTCAAAACAACAACTATTAAACGTTTCTGCAAAGACAGAAATGCTTTCGGTTACAGGAAGGCAGCAGTTCTCCAGGGACCTCTTCTATCCTGCCAAAGATCTGTAAACACTGTTGTACCTGCAGTACAAGAAAGCTAAATCGGCAGGTCATCAAAATTTCAAGTGCTCCTATTCCACAGCAGCACAAACAGTCAGGGAAGCGCACCCACCTGACCTGTCCCTTCATCCCACAGAGCCGGCCCAGCCCTTTCCTGCCCGCTCCCTGCCGGGGCAGCTCCCCCAGTGCATCCCACACCCTCCGTTAAGCACGGCGGGGGAACAGATCCCCAAGACACACAATTAAACCCCAGGGCTTTCCTAGGAGATTATCAACGGACACGAATGGTCGGGTCCGTCCGGCACTTAAGCAGCTGCAACAACTGGAACAGCTGGAAAAGCAACACAGCGCTTCCGCCACAGATCTCCGTTCTCTGCGTTACCGCAGCTGCTGCTCCTTGCTGGCGTCCTGCTCCAGGGCGTGGAAGTCCACGGACAGCAGCGCCACGATGGAGTTGACCGCCTCGACCCCCGAGAGAAGCCGCAGGATCAGCTTCTTGTCCTGAGCCCAGCTCTGGCTCTGGTCGGCGGGCGCGCACAGCGCCATGCGCACGAGGCAAGGCAGCAGCAGCCGCAGCTCGGGGTCGCTCAGCGCGGCCAGGCGCACCACGTCCACCTTCTGCATCGCCTCGAAGGCGTAGGGGCTGACGAACTGCAGCGCCGAGCACTCGGACATGGCGGCGGCAGCGGATCCCTCACGGCTCCCGCGCCCACCCGCCGCCGCCGCCACTACCGGGGGAAGCGGGAAGTGACGTCACGGCGGGCGGGTCGAGGGGCGGAGAAGGCTGAGGGGCGGAAAGGGAGAGGCGGGAAAAGCTGAGGGGCGGGAAAGGCTGAGGGGCACCGCCCTCCCCGCGCCCTCAATAAACCCACAGCACAATCAAGGCTTCATGAATAATTTATTCCATTTGAATTTTTTTTTTTTTTAAAAAGTATAAACCTTTTTTTTTTTTTCTTCATTTCCTCGATCACAATTTGTACAACTCAGTGTTTATGGCATTCGGCAGCAATAGTGTTTGTTCCTTAAATCGCTTTTTGTTTCTGTGTTTTGTCACGATAAATACGACGGCGGCTCGGCCGAGGGCACATGGCGGCAGCTGTGCGAGGCTCCCCGGCAAATCCAGCCGTGCCAGAGGGGTGGGGGAGCGGCTCCCTGACCTGTCCAGCCATGCCAGAGTGGCGTTGAAGCAGCTCCTGGACCTGTCCAGCGGTGCCGGAGGGGCTTTGGAGCAGCTCCTTGGTGTGTCCAGCCGGGGTGTTGGAATGGGTTCCCAGTGTGTCCAGCCATGCCAGCGCGGTGTGGGAGCAGCTCCGTGGTGTGTCCAGCCGTGCCATCGGGGTGTTGGAGCGGCTCCCCGCTGTGTCCAGCCGTGCCGGAGGGGCGACATGTCCAGTCACGAGGCCACAGGCTGCGGCATCCCAAGCCAGCGCTCGGCAAGGTCCTCACGTCCAGTTGACTCGGAAAAACCTAAAGCTCGATGAGTAGCATCCTGAAAAAGTGACCCTGAGGATTGTGGTAGGTCCCAAATCCAGTTTTACTGTAAATTAAGCTTTACTCCACTGAAAATAAAAAGTACACCCACAAATAATAGTAAAAAAACCCTTTAAGTACGAAGCATAGTCCTGGGCCCTTTACTTAAAAAAAAAAAAATTTAAAAAAAATAATAAGACAAAACCACCTTCCCAGCTGGAGGTTACGAGACAGTAACGTTGTACAATGTCACCCCATTAATGAATTCTCCAAAGAAACTCAGATCAAAACAAGGTTGATGCAGCATTACTATCCCAACAGACTGATATGCGGTGCCATACTGTTGTGCAGCAAATTATATGGTGCAATAGCATTTTTTTAAAACATTTTACTCTTATTTTTGAAAGCTTTAAAATAATGCAACATAATATTTTGATATTACAGTATTAACAAATAGTGCTTGATTAAAGACATCGGCAAGTCTTCATAGCAACACACAAAGTTAAAATTACCATCAGAGGTAAATATAGAAATACAATAATCTGCGCCATAACTGACAGCTAAGTAAGAACATAGCTGAGGATTTAAATATAAATCCATTTATCTTTAATTATTTCAGAGAATGTTAGAAAGATCTAAATGTTATAGCTACTTTTAAAATGTGAGGGTTGTTACAAGTACAGCTGGTGGCCTTGCTGGTCTAGCAACAGGGTTTTCAGAAACCTAATTCAAATAGTGGTGAGTCAAAGTGACTAAAAGGCTTAAATGCAGTAATATCTGGGTTAAAATATGTATTTTTAATTGGAATGGAAGGATCTCAGCTTCTTCTTTCATTTGAAGAGATAAACCTCAACAGCTACTTAAAGCACTCACAGGAACAACATTTTCTTGCAAGGCCATTTTGAAAAGCTGTAGCTGAAATTTTCAACTATTTAAGCTTGTACTTGCTAAACAACCTCGACTTACTGGATTGTGACAATTTTATTTATAAACCAGCTATTATGTGCACTTAAAATAGTTAAATGAAAGTAGCTAACAAAAAAATTATGCCCAATATAGTAGCTGGCTCCGTGGTGCTGGCAGGTTTGATATGTACATTGCCGGCTGTGACTATCACTACAGAAATGGCCCTTCTAATCTTTTATAGTGGTTATAATATTATAATTTACTTTAATTGCATTTGATGGGGGGAGGAGTGGGAAACTGGCAGCTTTCACAGTAGGAGTTTCACAGGGAAGGCTGGTCCAGGTAACAGAATACAGTTACACCAACGTTCAGGCAGCTGATTCACTTACCTTTAGGAATACAAGTCAGATTGAACACAAACAAAGCCACAACCAAAACCCAGCCCTTGGAACTTGGTTAACTGAGCCAGGGTTAGAAATAACCACTTAGCAACAAAGCTCAAAATAAAAAGGACATACACTTTGAAAATTCCAGTTTTAGGAGCACTTTTCCACTTCAAAAATGTCAACCAAATGAGAAAAAAACCTTCTGTAAGACAATAATGTGCTGTTTAATCTGCGGTGCATTACCGAGATAAAGTCATGGACAGACCCAGTTTTTAACTCTATTTATCAAAATATGCTAACTTCTGATTGCACTCATGTTGTTCTGAAGAAATGACTGAAAATTCTCATCACCAATTGTACAACTTCTTTATACAAAACCAAAAAAGTTGCTAATATTGTATGTACACGATTCAGTGAGACTGTTCATACGAAAAAAATCACCTCAGGCAGGTCTTTTGCATTTACGAAACGAGATTTTCATGAACACGGTAAGTTTGGTAAATGCAAGCAAATTCTTCCTTGTAGAGGGTTAACAGCAGGTGCACAAATGGATCTTAAAACTTGCTCCTTTACAGGTTTAAACCAGCGAGACAGACAGTGTTAAGACCCAGGACTCGGGTTATCGTGACAGGCTCCCGGGAGCGCTGCAGGAGTTCAGTTTTTCATCTGGCAGTCAGATAAGGAACCCAGAAAAAGCATCTGCAGCTGCTCTTCAGCACCCGTAGGGGCTATTTTAGAGCAGCGCCAGACATTTGGCATGTGCTAGGAAAAAGGAAGGAAGCTACTGAGAAAAAATGGTGACTGGAGATAGAGGGAGACGTTTAGGAAAGCCTTGTGGTTTGTCAGTCCCTTCCTTGGGGAGGGCGAAGCCTCCTTGGCACGTGCCCCAGCCAGAGCCTGAAAAAGGGATATGGGGAAGGCCATACACTGATACTTGGGACCTTCACCACAGTGCCAAAAATACATGGAAAAGGAAAATGTTCAGGGTTTCGTGCTGTTTTTTCACTAGTGGAATAAAATCTGAATACCAGAATTCACTGAGAATCTATATACACCACATTTTAGTTAAACACACACCAATCTTAAAGTCAAGATTGACTATTTTTGCATTTGTAAAATGGCTAGAGCTGGGCTAAATTTCAGCCTGGCAGGAGACTTTGGATAAGGTCAGAGTTTTCTGTGTGTTCCGCCTCAGATTCGCATTTTATCGCAAATGTGGAAGCAAACAATGCCATGAGCACAGTGCCAAGAATATCCAGGGAGCAACAATGCACAAGAGATATTCTTGTGATATTAAAACTTGTGTCCTGGAAGTGGATCTGAGAATCTAGCCACAGCCCTGAACCATAACACAAACTTCAATTGAAGAGTTTATTCGTTTTATTCTCACTACAAGTTAAACCACCTACAATATCACTTATATATTGCCATTGTTACTCTGTAAAGGTGTGATATAAAATGCTGTAAGACCCGGTACCTTTTCAATTTATATAAACACAGTGAACTTCATTACTGTACATGTACTCTGCAACTACAGCTTAGCTGTAAATCCCCCACACACAATGGTATGGACATTAACCCCTCTATCCCCATTAAACTGTACATCAAGACAATACAAATTTACTGTCCCCACCCACCCCTTACAAAAAAATAATACTCTAAAAGCAACCTACTGCAACTTTTAATTAAGACGATTACATATATTTTAGACCAATTGCTTTAAAGCAAGAAGGCAGTATAAACCTTCTAGGAAAATTTTTATAAAAGAGGTTAAGAAATATAAGACAATTTATACATTTAAAAACTTACAATAAATAAGAGATGCAGGCATTTTTGAATACTAAGTACTATAATCCAATACAAGAACATCTTGATGTTCTGAAGCCATAGGTTGAAACTTAATTGTTCCTCATGTTTCTTCTCATCTCCATGCTTTTAAAATTCATTAACCATGACTGGGTACTATGGCTCATTACTCTTCACAAATACTGTGGCTGGGGAAAAATGGTTAATTTTGCTACTAAAAATGTTATAATACACTTTCTGATCATCATTCTGAAGCGTCCCCCATAGTCAGTGACTCAAAGACAGCAGGGCAATGGCTGCCCCTCTCACAAGTCAAAACAATATTTGTTGGAAGTAACAAGATTCATACCCCATCACAAACAACTTGCACTGAGAAGAATTTTAACTTAGTCCTGCAGTGAAATATCCCTTTTCCTCATTTTTGTCTTGCAAAATTCAGATGAAGATCACAGCATATTCATGATAAAGTTATACAACTGATTCAGCACCACAAAATGAATTGGGAGACATGACCGTCTGTCCTGGGTTGCAGGATCACAGGTTAGCCAGGAGAGTGCATTGTACTGTTCCAGAACAAACCTGGAAAACAAACAGCCTTCTGTCAGGCCAACACATTTTCTCACCGGGATTTTACACCCCTAATTTACTATAATCCGCTTTCTTTGGCATCAAAAACATAAAATAGGTTTGCCATCAAAAACATAAAATAGGTTTGCCAACATTCAGAAATAACATGTCTTCCGAAATAGTACAAATAGTTCAGAGCTAAACTTGCTTTCAGTGGAAAATTGTCATTGTAATTGTCTATGCTTAATTCATATCAAGAGGTTCACGTTAAAAAAAAACAGGAAAAAAAAATCTGATGTCTTCTCAATTACTATCCAATGTTTACATAGGTCTGGGCTCCTGTCCTTCAGCATTTCAGATTTTCCACAAGATTGCCGTGCAATGTTCTTGCTTAACTATTACTGTCTTCTGTGTTAGACCTCAAACTCTCTTCTGGTTTGAGGAACTCATTGTTTTTCAAACATTCTCAAACACTGATTAGTTAAAGAAGGGCTCAGAGATGTTTGGTTTTACTTCCACTGTTCTGTGACACTTAATCACTTAAAGCACAGCAATTTATCCACACTAAGGATATCAGCTGTGCAAAGAAAAAAACTCACAGAGGAAAAACAAACATGCAGCTTCCCTGCAGCAGCATTTAAAATTAAATGCACAATATTTTTGCAAGTGATCAATGATAAATACCTGAGCACATCAGAAGTTTGATTAGAATCAAGTGGATGGGAGTGTTTACTGTGGAGTAGCTCGTCTGATTGCACTGAAGGCACGTGGAGGTGCAAAGAGGCCTGAGGAAGAAGGAAGCCAGAAGTTACTGCCTGATCAACTATACCATATTTCCCTCCCCCATATCGTTGTAGCTTGCAGTCACCTTCTCTGTCTGACACACAACCCAAAACAGATCTTATCCTTAGGCCATCAACAAGTTCAGGAACTATCAAAATAGAAGGTCTTCCTTTATATTCTCTCACACAGATCTCTCCTAAAAGCACAGTGCTAGTTGTGCAATATATTTTAGTGAGTTTTTTAATCCCTTTTCTACATTAAGTGATTATTTAAAAAGCAACTCAAGTGGCCCAAGATGTCTAATAACACACAGACTTGGAAGTTCAGTTGCTTTCCATAGGCCCGGTCTATTTATATTTCATATATGGAGCTGCTCAGCGTAAATAATAAATCCTCTCTTCAAAATAATAACCTATACCAAAGCCACGGCTAATCTTAGGCCAAGAGGAACTGCTAATCCAGACAAACAAGGCTGCAGAAGATATCTCTGTATCATTAGAAAACAAAGCACAGTATTAGAGATGCTGATTTGTTAATACAGAAAGTTTCTCTGTATACCAATGTATGGCCTTAAATGTGCCAAGTATGTCTTGATAGTGCCATAAGGAGATAAGGGGCTCAGACAATACCCAGACAGATGATACAATGCCTATAACTTGGCAAAGCTCACATGGAAGAACCAGCTTTTATGCTTTGTGCAATACCAAAAGAGATTCATGTATTCCTTATTTCACCCAGTGCAACTGAGATATTACATTGTATTGTGTACCTCCCTCTCAGAGCTCTGTCCAGGAACTCAGCCTGTTCTTCCAAAATCCTGGAGCATAAAGCCAGGAAAAAAAAAGAGTCCAGACTACCAGGAAGAAACCACGAGCAAGGCAGAACCTTCCAAACAGCCAAATCTCAAAAATTTAACACCTGGCCTCTCCTGAAGCAAAGCAGGACTATTCCCAGAGACAGGCACTGACTTTGGTTTCCCCAGAACAGTTTTCACCCCCAGATCCCTCAGGCTTCACAAGTCTCTGCCAGTACAGTACCTTAAGAAACAAGGGACACTGATTTTGTGCTTGAGGACACGCTGACCAAAACCAGTCAGGCAATGGACCTGCTTTGGCAGTTGACACAAAATAACCGAGGGCCAGTGGCTGCTGCAGTATATTTGTTACTTCATCATGAGATTCTGTGGAAAGCAATCGATCTGTGCCTTGACCCTGGAACACAACAGGCAATTGTTTCAGATTAGGAGGGCACAAATTTAATAGAAATTATCTGTAGCTTCTGAAACACAGAGCATTTTGAAATATCCAAGCATGACATGACAATCCAATATCCAAGTGACTCAAAACCTTTCATTCCACAAAAGGAAATCAACAGATGGAGAAAAAACAGACAAAACACACACACACACAACTGTGTTTACTCCAATACTTACCTTGCCCATATCACCTCCATGGGGGTAGTGGGACCCTGGAGAATGCACAGGGGATCCACCAGGAGATGCAGGAAGAATATTTATAATATCAGGATCAAGATCATCTCCAGTGTCTAACAAGTCAAAGATTCCCATTCCATCTGCTCCATCTTGAAAAAGAACAAGACCAGTGAATTCCCACAGTTTCACTATGGACAGATTAGGACAATACATTCAGAAAAAAAGACATTTTCCATAGAAATGGAAATGGTTCTTAGGAAATGATTCTAAGGAAATGGTTCTTTAGAATGAACAGTTTATTCTCATTGACAGGGCGAGTGACAGGGGTTTTTAGAAGGCAAGAACAAATCCAAAGTACAAACCATTGTTTGTGTTAAAGGCCAGATCCAGGTTCTCAGTGGTGTAAGTGGATGATGCCACTTGCACGGATGCAGACGTGGGGAACACCAGGATGTGAGTGCAGGACGTGTCCTGGGGTGTGTTCAGCTGAGACGTTTGCATGTTCAGGGTGGTACTGCGCCCGAACACGGAGCCCGTGGATACAGAATCTTTGGGAGAGAAATCAAGCATTTCCTTAGTTTTTCGCAAAGCCTGAACTGTTAGTTCTCATGCCCAAAAGAGAGAGTTTCCCAAATACCTGGCATAATAATGAAGGATCCCTGGGGTTCCATGGCCACCAAGCAAGCGCTGAGAATGCTGGGGGAGTCTGCAGCAGAGATCCCACACATCCTGCACATGTCCTTCAGCCTCTTGCTGAGGGACTGCAGGTTCCGGCGGCTCAGCAAACAGCTCCAGTCTGAGGGTGGAAATGTCATTATTTAGGTTTTCTTCCAGAAACAGGGACGGACACAATATTACTGAAAAATTAAAGCGTCATATCAAGCTTTAGACTCTAAAAAAATGCTACTGTTACCTTTTAATTCCCCATGTCCTATTCTTCCTAAGCGGCCAATTACAACTCTCCACGGCAAAGAGCTCATCTGCACAAGTCCCAAGCACCATTCCCAGAGTTTCTGGAGACCAAGTCTGCGGGCAGAACCCTTTTTCCTGCGAGCTCTAGAATTAAGAAAGAAGGGAAAACAAAGCTAAAACCCACCTGCAACAAATTTTTAATGCCACATTTACAACTTTTTTGTATTAACCTGAACATTCACAGGACCCAAGAGCGTTGATATTGCAGTCCATCAGCTGCAACTGCAGGTTTTTTAGGTTTTTTAAATTAATCCCATTCTAAAACTGACCTTAAAAGCCAGTAAGTGAGGAGGAGAAGTACGAACACACACAATAACACTCAAGAATCACATGAAACTAAACAATGCTCTTCTAGAAATGTAATTCAGAACAATATGCACATAATAGGGAAAATACTCATCTGCTTTAGCCAGTTTTGCAACACAGCAAGTCTACAAAAGTCAGTTATTCTTACAACACCAAACCCAATCTAATTCTTCAAGGGGGAGTGAAAGAAAATACACTTGCTCAAAATGAATTAAACAGTTGGGTTCTTACCTGTTTGGTACATCAATGTTAATTATGCAAGTTTCTAACTGCTCCCCATAGAGGTCTGTACAGGATGCAAGCAGCCACCTCTGATCATGAGACAAACAGTAGCCCACAAAAAGCACGTTATACTTCTGGCCAGCTTCTCCAAACGTTTCTCCCAGCTCTGTTTGCTTGTCCTTTACTGGAGCCAATATAAAAGGAGGGGTGTAGAGTCGAATACACTCAGGTCTCTAGAGAGATGACAGAACAGATAATGAAGTTTGGTTATTCCTAACATGAAAGATGGTTGGTTGATAAGCAGGGACCTTTCTCTGATCTGGGTAATTCCACAATCCCATTAACAATACTCACATCAGGGCTCCTAAGAGCAGTTTCCATGGCTAAACCTGGGCCAAAGCCAGTTAAGGTTTTCACGTTGGTGGAAGTTGGGAGAGGTCTCCGACACTGAGTGAAAGCTGAAAATGCCAAAGATTTTAAATGCTGAGTGTAAATCTGACGGTCCTCATGTTTCACAGGCTGGAGCAGGTACTGACATGGGACAATCTAGAACAGAGGAGAGGAGAAAAAAAATAAGTCATTGTTTCATCAACAGATTAAATGGCTTTTGACACAGTATTTGGTAAATTGCTTTTTGAATTTTACTTGGCAGTCAAATTTCTTCCAATTCTTCTAAAGCCCTGTGGGATTTCAAGAAATTATTCTCATTGAAATTTTCTTCAGAGGAAAAATTAATTTGTTTAGAAGAGAATCTTAATGATTCCTCCAAAAAGCTGTCCTTTGTTAACTGGTTCTGCAGCTCCTGCTGGCAGGAGCCCTGCCTACAGCCCAGCAGGGTCATGCAGCAGATTCCAGTGCAGGACCAGCAGCCTTCCTATGCTTCACTCATCAATGGAGTGGGCACTACATTTCCTCTGAGATAAGACTGATGAGTTTGGAATGTACCACAGGATTCAGCTTTGGTTAATAGCACCCAAACTGCTCTAAAAGCTATAACCTAATGATTTAACAGCTGGAGAACTGTGAGTAATGCTTGCAAAGGAGATGAAACTTCCACCTTGAAGGCGTTATTGCCCCCAAAACACAGTCAAAGCCAAGGATACTCTGTTTCTGTTGGCTCACCTGCACAGAAATGATGTTCTTGATGTTGGGAGGAAGAACCTGAACCATCTCTAGAAAGCAGCGCAGAAGTCCAAGTGTCCACAAACTAGATGAGCTACTGTTCTCATCCTTTTTTTCATATGTGAAAGGATCAATTATGTAAACTACAATTGCAGGTGGATAGGTGATAGCATGTGAATCTCCATCTGTGGGGACTCCGACTTTATCACGATCCATAGTGCTGGAAATGAAATTTTGAAACCAGTTACAAACAGCTGAGTTTTATAAAGATTTGGTTTTACTTCAAAACTAGATCAAATTGTCAATTATTAATCTGAAAGACCTTCGAGTCAACTGTGGTCTAAGAAACAGTCTTTTTATGTCATTTTTGTAGGGGAGCTTATCAGTAACTCTAAATCCCTTTTCTTTCCTTTAGCCTTTTTTATTACAGCAGCTCAACAGCTCAACTATTGCTTAACTGGGGAACAAGAATATCTACACTAAGAGCTGTCTTCCCCACTCTAACTTTGATTACAGAAAATAGAACTCTAAGATGGTGCCAATTATCTATCTCCCCCTCCTTCCTAGCCCTTTAAAATACTGAAGTGAGTAGTTTGGTGAATTTTCTGTCTTTAGAGAGAGAAGGAAAAAAAGGAAGTTTATTTTTGTACCAGAGTAGACACTGAGATGCAGTTAGTACTGCAGCTACAAATTGAACCAAAAGGTTCAGCTCCACCACAACTGAACTCTCATTCTCCCTAAAAATCAGCTTGGTGAAAATAATTACAGGATTTTTATTGAAGGGGTGAAAGTGCATTCTTAAGTTCACGTTAGTTGAGCTGACTTTTCAGCTGAAGGTGTGACTGCAGTCCCCTACCTTTCAGAAACCTCTGGATGGGGCTGTGCAGGTGCCGCAGCCGTGTCTCCAGACATCCCTGCTGTTTGCAGTGTTGGCTGTTGCTGCTGCCCCCCAGTTTGCCCATTTGGGACTGGTGCAGCCTGGGCGGGCAGGGAGGCAGGAGTGGTATTGTTCATATTGCTGAAAGGTGGGAATGAGGAAGGCTTGCTCGTTGGAATGCCACTGCCCAGACTGGCAGAGGAGGAGGATGGGGCAGTGGTGGTCAGGGTGGAGTTGGCTGTAGTGGCTGCAGAGGACATGGCACTGGTGGAGGTCACTGTGATGGTGCTGCTGGTGGGAGCTGCGGGAGCCGACGACGGAGTGTTGGGATTTGCAGCAGGGGCTGTCACTGGGGGCAGAGCAGAGGCCGCCTGGCTGGAGGGAGGGACCAGGTTTGTTTGGGAAAGTAAAGAATTGTCCAAAGGCTGAGAAGCAAGATAAGGACCTAAAACCAGGAAAGAAAGCATAAATTTTATATTGCAGCTGTTTTTACGCTTATGTTACCTATGGAAGTTCACAGTTCTAACAAAACAGAGCAAACCTTGAGCACACATTTTACCTCTCAAATTAAAATACCTGTATTAAATTTTCAAATTCTGATATTTTCATAAGAACCTTGCAGAAATATCAAGAAATTTATTTTTAACGTAATTTTTTTTCCAGATGTGTTGAATTGCTGGAAATCACTGCTTCAGAATCCAAGTCACCAATACAAGAAGACAACCAAAGTCCCTGTCAGGCAGCCACACTGCCATTCCCTAAGGGCACTGCTGGATGGTAAGAGGCCGTTTTTGCACATATTCAAATATAGAAAACCAGATATTTAAAACCAGAAAACTGCCCCAGTCAATAAAACAATAAGCCATAATTCCTTCTTCTCCATTGCAAAGTGGCAATTGTATGAAATAAAGAACATTAAAAAAAGGTCATACCCAGCTCATATCTGCAAACTTGAGCATAGAGTTTGAGTTTGGAGAACGCCTCGTTGTTGGCATTGGCTGTCTGTGAGAACCACTCCGTGACCAACTTCTCCGAGAGCTTCTTGGAGGCTGTGGGTCCAACCCTCATGATCCCATCAGGTAGTAACTTACAGATAGGTCTGTGCTGACCAAGCCTGCAGGACTGCAAAGAAGGTAGAAAAAAGCCTTAAAACGGGTTAAATATCACACAAAGGATATATCATATAAAGGCAGAGAACTCTCAGTTTATTTACAATATTCCAAAGTAACATTTTAGTTCTAGAATTCCACCAGTAGGAAATGTTGAATAGTGATTTTATGGCTTATTTTCAGCGTTTTCCTAAATGCAAGAAAACCAGGTTGATAATCATCTACTCTAATCTTAATACTCTAATCTTCATCCCAATCCAAGCAGTACAAGCATGTAATTAATTAATTAAATGGAAGTAACATATAAGCGTGGCAATGCAGAGCTTTGCCACCGGGTGGCGTTTATCGGATGGAAACGGCGAATACTGAAAGGAACGGCGAGCAGCACGAACAGCCCTTATCTTCCAAGTGCCCGTTCCTAAAATCCCTCCGAGCAGCTTTCCCAGATAGCATTCTGAGCAGGCGTCGCTATCAGCTCCGACAAGCCTGATAAGTCCTTATGAGCACGTATTAGAAACAGCCTTTCCCAAATCCATTTCACTGCAAACTGCCACAAATCCTATACCTCGTATATTGCAGTCAGATCCCTAAAGAAGCTTTTGGCTCCGTTGAGCAGAGCCTCGTTCTCCGGGCACACCACAACATAAGCAACGTCTCGCTGAGATCCGTAAGGTTCCAGCATCAGCCTCTCCCAGTAGGGCAATGCAAATGGAGACAGCACCAGGAAATCGTAATCGTATCCCAGCAAAAATGTTGGGATTGGCAGTGGTTCCGGGGACTCGTCAGTTCCTGGAAAAGCAAGACACGTTTTTAAGCAGAAAGCTTAAAATTAACTTCAAGGAAACACGACTAGAACAGCCCCTGGTGTTCCCAGCATCTCACAGGAAGGAGCCCTGGCTATCAATGGAATAGTTCTCATTTTACAGATCCAAAGTGTAGGATCCAACCCTCTGCAAAAACCCCATCAGCTGATTGTTTTTATTTGAAATATCTCAGGGCCTCAAGAAGAAGTTCCACAGTGTATTAGATTTCTGTCAGTACACAGACAATCAGGAACAGATCTGCACTGTCCAGGAAGCCTTTTCCCACAGAGCCAAAGCAATCAGGGACCAAAGACCGGGAAAAAATGTAAATATTCTAAGCAGATGGGTAAAGGGCCAGAGAAGGAAACAAACTTAAGAACATGCATTTACATGTACTGTAAACGTATAATTGCCATGTTCTAAATATAGCTACAAAAGATCTGCTGGTGAAAGGTCACTCTTGTAACACAGTGGTAAATCAATCTCATATGCTAATGAAGTCATTAAATCGTGAGTGCACAAAATTCACCTTCTATCTGTAAATGCATCACGTATTGGTCACTCCAAACATTTATCAGAGACAAGACACTGCATAACCCAAATCTTGAACACAGTTCTGACAGCACTGAGCAGTAAAGCACACCGTCTCAAGCATTTCAAAATCAGTATTTTTAACTCCCTATTTTTAGAGTAATTAAGATGGGGTGAATAGAAGAATTTTGAGTATAAAAACCTGAGCAGTTACTCTCTTTTTAACATTAAACCCATCTTTGCAATTTCAGTCCCTCACTGGGTGAAGTGTCAGGTGCATACAAACAGTGCAACTGAAGTTGTAAATTTCAAATGCACATCTTTAATTCATTGCCTGTTTTAAGGAATATAAATATTTTCTGTTTTTCTAAAGAGAAGAATTCTCCTCTGTCTAATAGCTCTCGTTAGTTTAAAGAAAGGTCAAGTGCTGTTCAGAATTCCAATGGGCTGAGCAGCACCAGCCAGCGAGTTGGGGTGGATGGAGCAGAGGTAGGAGATTCCATGGAGCCGCATTCCACGGAGCCGTTACCGTAGGAGCCTCTCCCAGCCATTTTGTGGAACTGCTGCCACGTGAGGGGTCCCTGCACTCCCCAGGACCGGACCGTTCGCTTCTTCTGGATGGCGTCCTGCAGCACGGGCTGGAGCGAGAGCAGCATGCGGAGGATGTCCTGGGAACACTGCATGCTCACATCCACCACTGCGGGGACACAAACGTGGTCAGGGCAGCTGCACAACAGCCCACAGTCCCAAACCACCTCCATTTTAAACGTTCTCTTCTAAATAACACGTGCAGGCCACCCAAAGGCTGGGATATATAAAGCTGAGTGGATTTACAGTTCTCCCTCTTCCCCTGACAAAATACACAGATGGATTATTTTCTTAATTTTGTATTTTCCTCTAGAATTTTTCCCATTGAAAAGGCTCCCATCTTATGAGTTAAACTAAGGGAAAACACCCTAAAATAAAAACAAAACAAACAAAACCACCCAAAAACCCCCAAGCAAGTTGTAGAAGCCTGAAACTCCCAGACTGTCCCTCCCAACAAAGGCAGATTTGCAGGCTGCCACCCAGTGCTCATTTCAGAGAAGTCGAGGGGAGCCTCGAGCAGACTCAGCCCATTTCATCCAGAGCCACCACTGGGCCATTTCAGGTACAGGGCTTTAGAATGAAAAGCTGACACAAAATTTGACATGGCTACAATTTCCAAGTCTTCTGTTTTAAAGTATCTTTACATCTTTTTATCCCAAATACCAGAGTCACAGTAACACGGAGTCTTCTCCTGGGTGCCTGAAAACATCAATTTATCTGCAGCCTGGGCTTTCCAAGTTAATCCCCCAGCGAGGCACAGGAATGGGGCTGTGTTCTCCCATGAGTTCTCCTCATCTTCACTTACAACTATATATTGCAGCTACCTGTGATTCATAACTTTATCTTTCACCCTAACCCTGTTAAGAGTTGCCACTTGAAAATTCTGTTAGAGAACAGTAAGCAAATACACACAGTAAAGGGTATTCCAGGAGACACTGCATCATTAGCCAGGCCCTCGAAGGAAAAATCCAAGGATTTCTGGCAGACCCAACATACAGTGAAGGCTACAATAATGCTTTTTTTGCCACATGTGCCATTAACCTACTGGCCCCCCTCTCCTCCTTAAAGAAAGGGGAAGCCAACTGAATCAAGGCTGTTGTTTAATTCTGCCACAGTGGCCTTGACAATATGGTCACCACTTGAACCCCCTGCACTTCCTACAGGCATCAATCATTCCAGAGCCTCTGTAGAGCCAGGCACCAAAAGCTCTTTAAAGGATAAACCCGGTGAAGTGTTGTGGACACTGACAGTGGTCTCACATTACACTTCAGATATATATTGGGAATTTACAACTGAGGGTAGCCAAGGCCTTACTCTGCTTGCTGATCAGCACAGGACACAGAAGGGCTGGTTATTCTGAACACCATCAAAGAGAAGTTTGTACGAGCACACAGGTGGCAAAAACAGCCTGAAGCATTCAAAATCCACAAAGGAAAACCACAAAAAACGACCCTTCAAAAAGAAACACCCAAACAGGGGAACAAGCAGAAAATAAGAGATTTTCAATATTTACCATTTCTTTTTGACCAATGGTGCAAGCAAGTAGTTTTCACAAGTGCTTCATCAACTTTCCCTCCTGACATATTGTCCATGAACTGCCGTCCATGTTCCAAGGCTAAGTAGCAGTCATTGCAACAATCCCTTTCTTCTACGCGTACCAGGTTGCTAACGGCACCAACTTTGGGGATGGAGTCTTGGTCTGCTGCTCCAAAGGGTGAGAACAGGTTGGTGCATTGATCCTGCAGCAACAGTATCAAGTCATCGGGCAGTTTCTCGGGTTCTTTCAGCCCTCCACTGCCGTGTTCAATGGAAGTAGCTCTGAGAGCTTCGAAGCGTTTTTCTGCTTCTTTGCCGCACTCCGTGTTTCGCCCCAGAATATCCAACTCATCTTCAAGAAACAGCCCGGAACTGTTGCCAAATTTTCTATTCATAACAGCACTGAAACCACAGGTACACCTATACTGGGCCTCTTGTGTTGGATCAGGAATGTAAACTCCAACATCAGCACCTTTGATGTTCATATTGCAAACGCAAATGCAGCAGCTGTCAAAGTTGCAGTCTTTGAAGAGATTCATGACGGACTCGGAGAGGATGAGATTCACATACAGGCTGTGTGCCTCGGGGATGGAAGGCACCGTCGCAGGTTCCACGGAATTCAGCGGCCGACACGTGGAGGGCGTGGAAGCTGGGGAGTACAAATCCGAGTTCTCGTATTTCACTGAGCCCTGGGCACTCGCAGGCCCGCCAGCTCCACGGGGCGTTCGGGGAGTCCTTGGTGTTCTGGGAGTTGGGAAGCGAGGGGTGGAAGGAGAAGGGAGGATTCCAGCCCCGCTGTTGCTGGGAGGGGCGCTGCTCGGGGGCATCCCGAACGGAGTATGGGTCTGTGGGGTGTAGGCAGGGCCGTACTCCTGATCCATGGTGCTCCCATCACTGACGGCAGCCACAAGAGAAGGAAAGGCTTTAAGTACACAACATACTGGGTTTGAAGTTTAAGACTCAGATTTCTAAAGAAGGACCTTCCTAATTAATATTTGCTTTTTTAAGCTAGTCTTTCATAATCCACAGCAAGGTTTTCATTCCCTAAGGAACTTCAAGAGCATTTGTTCTAAATGACTTTGCAGGACTCCCACTGACAGCACCGTTAAAGAATCTCTCCCTGCCTCTTTTCGTCTTTTCCTTTGCACAAAGCTCCCAGGAAACAAGTGTGGTCAGAATAAATTATAAATTCTGTGGTTGTATGGAGTCTAGAGGACACCTTTTTCAGTCATGTTTTATTTACATGTTGTGTTGACACACACTAAGAAAATAGACCAGATCTATTGACAGCAGATTCAGCTGAATCCATGAGGAAAGTATCACCTAGAAACGTTTAACATTTTCTTTCCTAAGCACCTGAGTATCTCCAAAGACTTGTAAGGCTAATGAGACCTGGAAACACGTTGCTTATGAGTAGCCTTAGCAGAAGCAACATTAGGATTTAATCCAAGATTTAATATTCTTATAATTTTATCAAGAAATACATAACCTCCTTGCTGCCTGATCCATTTATACCAGCTACTAATGCAGAAGAGAAAAGAGAAAGAAATCTTTTCCTCAAGAAGAGCTGGGAGCAAGACCGTCCCTACCAAATGCAGGGTACAGCAATGTCCCCTGCAGTTCTGCTGTGACCAGGCCCAGTCACACAGGGCACAGGAAATGTTTTCCTAGTCCCAGCACAGCTGAGTTTACTGCTACTTAAGATAATAATTTAAGAAACAGCAGCACCACCTACTAAGCCCTTCCAGCACCGACTACACCACTGCAAAAACAAAGTCCCAGGTTTACATTTATCTTGATTGTTACCATCTTCATTACTTATTAAACCTGGACTTGCACCATTAAGCTTCCCCAAGAAACCTTTAAAGGAGACAACAAATAAAATGTATGTACAGTTAAGAAGCTCTTTGAGAAGAGAGTCTCCTGCAGTAGGTTTAACCAGAAGGATGTTTTTAAAGGCTCTTGTCAGTTGTATAAACACAGAGTATATACAAATATTCCCACTACTGATTGACAAAATAAATATTTAGGGGTGGCAAAGTGAGCACCTCACAAAGCTTAACCCCCCGTGGTCATACCCATCTTTGATGAAAGGCATGGCAGGGCCTGGAGGAAGCAAATCCAGCTTTCCCACAGTCCAGCTCTGCCGGTAAATGCATTCCTCAGGCAGTTTGATGGGAGGAAGACACTGGCTGGGAAGAGTCTTCAGTGGTGCAAACATGGAACATCCCACTAAAGCTTGACAGTTGTCAGGTTTATAAACATAAGAATAATCCTAGAAGTCAGACATGGGAAAGCATTAGTGTGTAAATTAGATCACTGCAGCAATTAAATGCTTCTCCAAAAAAAACAGGACTAAGTTCAAGCAGCAGCTCTTTAATCCAAAATCCTGACAGAGCTGCAAGAGAAAGCTGAGATGTGTACACACAGTATTCACAATACACCGAAACAAACAACAGTGAACTGCAGTGACTGAAATGCACTTCTGCAGCTCACAAAAGGCTACTCAGGTATTACTCTCTCTTGAAGTTTAGGTGGTAAAACACTACATACTTCCTGCAAAGGGTATTACCTCCCCCAGAATAATGCAGGAGAAGTTACAAATTGTACTTAGTCTCCCCCCATTCCTACTCAGATTTAAGTAATAAACTGATCAATAATCATCACAAGCATTGATGGGCTATCAGCACTACCTACCTTGATTTCAGCAGGTTTGGGGCTGCAGAAACCCTCATCTACTTCAATTCTGAACTGAGCTCCCACAGTAGAGCTATTCCCTTCCAGCACTGTTCCTCCAAGTGTAGTGTCCATGCTGCCATACTCCTTATTGTTCATGTTCATTGGAGAAAACCCCATAATATGTTGTTCCAGTGAAGGGGGAGTTGGATACATTTTGTGGAGATCTGCAGTGCCTAATTTCAGATCAGAAGCAGACTTTAGAGCATGAAAACTTTCTGAAGTGCTTCCTGAGTCTCAAAATTTCACAAAGGCAAACGAAGGGTACATTTCCAAATTGCCACAACATATTAGAGTCAAATGTTTAGAGCTAGTAGTCTCTTTAGGCAAAAAGAAAACACAAATAAATCTTACTTATGCATGACAGTGGGTCTAGATTTCCTGTTTTTGCCTCTTTGCAGTTGGATTTGTCATCAGTGCCGTTCACCGTTCGTTTAGATCCAGGCTAAGAAAGAAGTATTGTCATAAAATCACTTCAGACATAAACACATGTTCATGTTTCCTGCTAACAGGAAATCTCACCTGCACATACAAAGCTGAGACATTGTATAATATTTAGAAAAATTAAAATAGATCAGAAGCCTGAGGTTGGGGTTACACTTGTTCTTAATTCTTGGAACCCAGAGGACCTCTCCCAACAGGTCACAATGTTATTGAAGGGAAAGGGCAGTTACAAAATAACCCTCAGCCTGTTAGCAGCCAGTAAAAGAAGCTAAATTAGGCCTGCCCACAGTCTACCAGAACAAACCATAACACTCCCAGAGCCACAGTAACATCACTGGTGTTACCACAGGAACAGAAAAGACAAACACAAATCCTGCAACAAGAGATACAGGGAAGAAAAACTGTCAAAAGCAAAAGAATAAGAGATATTTTACCATATTTAAACAGTTCAGATGTCTACAGAATGTAAGTGTTCATGTTTAAGAGCAAACACACTTCCTTTACATACTGGTGACCTTTGATGGCTGTTAGGATCTTTCAGCCCTTACTCAGCTACAGCTCCCATTAAAGTTGATGGGCATTTTGTCTGGGTAAGGGGATTTAGGATTAAGCATGGAGCACAGCACAGTTCAGAAAAGACAACTGATTACAAACAGTATTGAAATAGAAACTAGAAAGATAATGGATTCAGAGCCATCAGAGACTGCAAGAGAAACTGTTCCAAGATAATAGCTGCTGCAGAGAAGCAGTTTATTTGGCAGAATGTCCAGTGTTTAAATGCCTTTTCTCTTTCAGAACTTGCTGTTTAGTTTCAATACTACCTTGATGAACCAGTTAAACAGAGCCCAGACCACAGGAAAAGAGCACACTAGGACCTGCTGAATCTGTACAACTCTAACTAAAGGTATGTTCAGGCAGCACATACTGTGGGGATTGTAAGGAAGTAAGATCAAAAGGTTGTTTGCATCAAAAATCTGCCTGCATGAGTCAACCAGAACAGTCCGTTTGCCACTGAGGGGCCACAGCTCTTGTTTGCGTGCATGTTTTGCAACCTCTCCTACAAATGCCAGAAAAAAAAAAATCAAACCCCAAACCACAAAAAGACAAGAGTAGTTCCTCGCTGGTTTCTGGCTGGCACCTGCCAGGACTTTTTGCACATCACTTACTGTGAGTTCATCTTCATCAGAATTGAAGAGATTGTCCAGGTCAGTGTAGGACACCACCAGGTCTGTCTCGTGGAACAGGCTGGTCGAGGCAGTGCGGGCGTGGGCAGCCAAACGTTGGGCATCTGTGGAGAGAGACCAACATCACAACACTGGCACTGCACCTTCATTAAAAACTTCATTAAAGAGCTCTTTCCACAGCTGGGGGAAAGGAAACCAAGGGGAGTGAGATGTCCTTGGTTCCACTCGTCCATCTCACACAGAGGTGAGGGCCCTTGGATTTTAGAGCATTTGGGTTTTATAACCAACATTTGTTGGCAAGGTGCAACAAAGAAATGTTCCAAGCAGACTGAAGGGAAATACAAACCATAAAACACAAAACTTAGCAGCCTATTAGAACCTATTGACTATTCAAGACACCATTAATATAACCCAATTAAGATAGAGAGGAACAAAAAGCCTCTTTACCTTGCTTGACAGAAGGACTAAACAGAGACATTGCATCCTCTCCTTCATGGGACAGAACTGTAACACTGGATGTCCCATCCTCAGCCTATTAAAAAAGGAGAGAAAAGTTTGTTTAAATTAATGGGTAGGGTGGGAGGTATTTGATGTCCCTGTGGGAATTCTGTACCTGGAGAAGTATCAGGTTCTCATTACCCTGTGAGCTCAGCAGGGACAGGCTGGGGGCTGGTGCTGGCTCAGGGACAGCAGAGCTTGGGCTGCAAACACAGGGTTTGTGTTGGGGATAAATTTACAAAGCAAGTTGTGGATTCTTGCTACAACACCTTAAGGAAAAAGCCTTGTTATCAAATGCTGCACATTAACTGTACCAGTTCCTGCATGGAATGCATCCACACACAACTAATTCTAACAAGCAAATTTATTTCACAGACCAGCCCCCAGTGCAGTTATATTTTCTCCTTTTCCGTAGGTGCCCTTTGGCTTTAAGTACAAGTCTCACGTAGCTGCACTAAAGCACAAAAAAAAAGAATAAAAATTGCAATTCACTGGCCAGGGAAGGAGTCAGGGCTCACCTCACCTACCCCCAGACCTTTCCAGTCATGGACAAAGCACTCGCCTTGTTCTCCCTCTCTCCCCAGGCACCTGCCAGCACCTATTTCCACAGGGAGGCCACTGACCCAGACTGATCCAGCAGCTTTCTCCTCACAAACCCTGATGCAATGGCACCACCAGTGTGTCAAAAAAAATTTTAGGTGCCCTTAGAGACATGCTGCTTAATTTCATTGATCATTTCTGCTAGAATATAATTTGGTTTTTAATTTGCTTCTAAACACATAAAGAAGGATTTAAATTCTATCCGGTGCCTAAAGCAATTTGTTTTAATCTCATCACTGGTTTGTATCCTCACTCCTTTACTCACCTTGTGTTTCTTCCCCACTTCCCTCTCAATGTTCTGCCTGTCCTTTTTGCTGTCAGGAAATAGGAATTCCACATCTCCATCCACAAAGGCATAAGGATCAATTTCAGGTTCCTGGTCAGCTTCCGTTGCTACAGCTGTTAAATATTGGTTTTTACTCTGATACTGTTGCACCAGTTCATCTGAAACCTTCAAAGGTTTCCTACATTGCACCATTAATCTGAACAGAAGAAAAATAATCACAAAATCATTATTTATCATTTATTACATGGAATTATTGCTGCTATCACACAGCCTTTACAAGAACAACCTCATCTTCCCACTTCCTTCCTTCACACCCCGGCTTCAGAAAACTTTTGGGGATGAAGATTAAATCATTACTCATTTAATATCACCTCCTTCCACACATCAGATCCAGCCCTGTGATTCATCCTGCCCCTCTCTCCCCAAGCACTGTCAATTCACATAAAGATTAGCAATTTATCCCAGGTCATGGCTGTCATTTATTATAAGGCACAAATGGATTCAACTCTCCACATCCACTAAAAGAAACTCACCAGGCTAAAGAATTACTCACTGCATTCCCCAAAAAAGCCCAAGCAATAATCACAAGTAAAGCACACAAATGCCACTGTGCTCAGGAGCCATTTATATCACTCAGGTCAATACAAACGAAGCTTGCAGCACACCAGTAACTAATTTACTAATGAGAAAAATCAAACCACATTTGCCTTTATCAGCATTTTTCTTTTGTTAACGTTCTGAGCCAAAACTGGAGCTGGTAAGTACACAGAAATTAAGGTTTTCTCTCAGGAGTATTGGTTCCACAAATGTAACATTGCACCAGGAAAAAAAGAGATTGGCAAGGAGAAAACTGCTCTGATTATGAGCTGCAGATCTGCCCCTGAACCAGCTTTATTTCCTGTATCCCAGCATACAAAAGGCACCAGGAGAGGAAGGTGCTCCCTCAAACAAGACAAGCAGTTCCTGCACATTCCTCTCAACTATAGAAAGCTTGACTTTGTCAAAGACGCTTCCTAGAAACAACCTGTCCCAAAAAACACCTCACAGCCAACAGCAATGCCAAATCCATCCATGCTGCTTTTCCATGCTCAATAAACCAGTTTTCTAAATCCTGCAAAAATTGCCATCAGAAAAGAAAAACAAAAGGCAAAAAAAGAGATGGAAACTACTTTCTAGGAATGGGGAATTAAAGGCTTTGCTGTATTTCTGACCAGCACAGAGGAAGAGAAGTTAACAGCCAGATATTCTAGGTGGAAAAAACTGGTTTTGGTAAGTTGTCAAATCAAACTAGGAAGGACCATGTCTTGAAGAGAAAAAAGGAAACATCTTTCCTTATATACTTGGCTGAAGTGAATTCAAGGCAAAGAAAAAAAAGCACTAAAAAATCCTATAAATGCACAACTTGAAAGAGTCTCTTAAACACTGACCACAAGATAAGAAACTGTGTAGTGAGCACAGACCAACAGCTACAACACATTTACTCCTCCTCCCAGCTTTCCTACGCAGCCATCCCAGTGCTGCCACCACTGGCTTCCCACTGCCAACAACAGGACAAAAACCATCTCCAAGCTTCTGTCTTGGGAGAAGCTGCTCTTCCACCACCAGTTCAGCACCCCAGCTCCTAAAATAAAACCCAAAGCTCTCAATAATTTGATCCTGATCACAGTAAGAGCCTCCTTTCACCTGAACAGGAATAAGAAAATTTGGACCAAAAATAATCAACAGAAGTGCATGGATAGAGGCAGCTCTGGGTGCAGGTCTTAATTCCTCGATCACAGCCCTGAGCCCAAGTTTGTCACCTCTTCATCCACGTCCCAATCCTGTTAAGCTCTGACTGCTATTAACAGCCCTGTCAGCACCTGTTGCTTCCCACTGCCGTCCTTTTCCGGTGGCGTGTCCTCACGGGGAAGTGTTGTGAAACAGGGATGACAGGAACAATTTCCTACTCACTGCAACAGCACAGGGACACAGCCCACGAGGCCAAGGGGTTCTGGTTCAGGTTGGTTGTTCTTATAGTTTGGGGTTTTTGGTGATCTTTTTTGTGGAGTTGGTTTTTGCTCTAACTGGTAAAGCAAATTCATCTTAACTCATTCTGCAGTAAAACAGCTCAAACCTAAGTTTTAACACTAAAACCACCAGAGTTTTGTTTCCTCCAGTGCCCCTAAGCTCCAGAATTTATTAAAACTTAAAACAGTATCCAAAGTAGACAATTCCTTTATCCCAGTGGAAACAAGCAGCAGAGCAGAACATTTTACAAGCTGGGGCTTGTAACACCAGCTCTTCTGAGTGAGGACGAGCAGAAATGAGAGAAAAACTTTAACAGGATCTCTGCAGCTGACACCATCCATATTTTTTTCAAACAATGAAGAAAGCAAATACTAAAGTGAGAAAGTTATTTCTACTTTTTTGGGGGAGGGAGGAAGAGAGGGACTTAAGTCCCAAATAGAGGCATCATTTGGCTGCAGATTAATTTTATAGTATAAAAGGAAATATCATTGCTATCAGCTAAATCACAGCTAAAATGAGAAAAAGCCGGAAAGTCTTGCTGCAGATCTGACTGTGCTTTGTGCTCCCATTTCACAAGGATTAACTTCTTGTACCCAGAGTTGTGCTCACACCCCCAGCATTACTGCTCCTTGTACTGAGAAACTCCCGCCTTTGGCCCTCCTGTTCCCTCACTTCTCGTGTTGTTACTCCAGTATCAAGCACCACTTACTCTGTAACTGATGTTACATTTTCCTGTCCAGCAGGTATTACTGGATCATCTCTCAACTTATCATTTGGAAGCTGGGGTGGTAAGAACTCCACATCCTTTTTCTTTGGAACTTTATAATACTTCCAAGTCGTGTCAGCTTCGTCCTCCTCCAAATTCACGGCAGTGCCGACGTACACGGTGGGCTCTATAACCTCGGGGAACGCAGCTGGAAAAGGCTGGGACAAACCATCGAGCCTGTCTTCCATTGCTTTTGTGGGAACCAAGGGGTCTGGCGTTGGCATCTGGTAGAAATGTTGACTCTGGGGCGTGGAGGGAGCTTTGGGCACCCCCTCGTCGGCGCCGTCGCAGGGGTGGGGGCTGAGCGGCGGCGGCTGCGGCGAGTTTGCCAGCTCGGCCCCGTGCAGCTGAGGGGGCTTCGCTACATCGTTAGTTCGGATATTGGCAAACCTCACTTGGCTGTCTGGTGCAGTCATCACAAGCCTCTGACTCGCTGAATCTGCCTCCATGGCAACATCATCACTGATAGATACACGATGATGAAAAGGAGTCAAAGGGCGTTTCTGTGGCTTATCCCCTTTGTCTTGCTTCTCATTTGTCTTGTGCTTCGGAGCCGCCGGCTGCTGGGGGCCCACAGGTGGGGCCTGCCCCTGTTGACCTGAATTTCTTGGTTTGAGATTTTTGTGCCTGCAGAATTAATACAGGGGAAAAGACTCCACATTAATCTTTCAAATATGTCTATGGTGTTCTTTTTCACTAGCTAAGAACCTGCTTCTAGGCCATTAAACAGCCCATTAGAGACGTCTGGAACTGAAACCATTCCGAAGTGAAGCTGCCTCTTCTTCCTGACCAGAATTTGAGTGACTTGAGTAGCATTGTAAGATTTTAAAAAATTGTTACATCTGTCCTATGAGCCAGACACACAAAAAACCCTCAGAATTAAGACAGTACTTTATCATTGCTTTAGCAGAAATAGATTGTCACATGAATACCTCATCACTTTTAACTTGTGCCAGCACTGATGAATCAGTAGAACAACGTAAGAATTAGTGAATGGCTTCTGGAATTCAAACACTGACACCAACCAAGAGAGCTGCCCAAGCCTCAGAGGGTTAAGGACTGGAAAATTAACATCAAGAACCAAGAAGCCAAGCTCAGTCCTACAAAAGCTAATTCCAAGCTATTTCAAGGCTTTTGCAGCTTCTTACCTACAAATTTAGCAAGTGTGGGAAAAACTCAGTGTCTCAACTGCATTAATACAGTTGAGTTTTTTCAGTGTAAATGCACTTGAGCTAAAACATTTCATCTGGAAGTTCAAGATGCCAACTTTCAGGATCATCTGACAGAATGAGGCACACGAAATACTGAAGTGTAGAATGAAATGTTTGTGAAGAAGCCATTGAACTGCACATCCATCCTCAGTGCCTGGGAATTCTTTGCCACTCTTCCATTAGCAAAGTTGAGAAGCACTTGTATTGAAAAAACAGGATTAGGCAGGGATAAAAGGTAAGAGGTATCAAAATCTATTTTTACTTTAAACTCTCACACACATCCACATGTTTTTCTGCACTTAGAATTCAAAACACATGGAATAATAAGGGGGTTTAGGTCTTTGCAATTTCTCTTTAGGCAATTGCATATTTCTAATACACACCTCACATAGTTAATTGATTGCTTTCCTCTTAACTAGTGCTATCATAGCTAAATTCTCCTTGAAAAGAACATTTAATCCTCCTCCACATCCCAGCTCTTCTCAGGACACAAGTATTTCCACAGAACTTTAACCAACCATTTCAATAAGGGAGTTAAAAAAATGCATTCCTCTCAAAATGCTACATCCTCCAGACATTAATTCTTTTTCTAAGATACCAATATTCACTGCAAGGTAATCAGTGTAACATTTAAATCAGAGAAAGCGTTTAAACCTTTTGCAACACTTCAGTCACCTAAAGATTAATATTCTGCCATAAATACAGAAATTGAGAATTCACTGAAATAAATGTTTCCATTTATTTTAAATACCTGTATTAACAGTCTGTGGCATTGCAGCCTCAAAAAAGGCTGTATTATATATATTTATTTAATCTCAGACTTTTGCCCTTTGTTTTGATCCCTTTTTTCCCCAGCTAATATAAAAAACACACACTGGCACCCACTCCCAGAGAAGCAGTTTTCCACACAGCCACCCATGGAACGCCACCCTTCCCAGACAGCAGGTTCGGGGCTTTTATTCCTATTCACCAAGCTCATGATTAACAGCTTTCTCCCTTCAAGGTTAATGCCACAGCCCTCTAGAAGAGGTGCTTAAATCCTAAATAAGTAGCATTCCCTTCCCATTCCCTGAGAAAGCTGCCCATGAGATGGTTACTGCCCATATCCATACGGAATTCCAGCCCAGGACTCGGGAATCGTCCCTGCACTGGCAGCAGGTCCCCCCAGCCGATTCACTCGACTCCAACCTCTGCTGCAACTTCTTGGGCAGAGTTTCAAGACCTCCAATGACATTTAGGAGAGGAGATACAAATTTTGTTACAGCTTTCCTACAAGCAGCTACTGCTTAATTACTCCTGCAGGAGCGATCGGGAGCCTCTCCTGAGCACTTCAGCCCCGGCGAACGTCGGAGGCTGCGCCTCTGCCAAGTGCTGTACCTTGAACAATTGCAATTTGTCCTCTGCGTGGCTTCAACAAAATCCCACGATGCCACCTTGTCAGCTGTCTCCTCCTCACACAAGCCATTTGATGTAGCAGAATACTTCCTCCTAGGATTCAATACCGGGAGAGTTATTTGGGAGCAACATATGTTCTTCTCTTATCTTCTGGCAAAGCTCAAGAGCAGTGTGGTGACATGGGATTCAGCAAAGAAATGATAAATAGCTTTTTCCTGACATATTAAACTGAGAACTAAGTAAATCATTCCTAAATAGTTAGGAAAAAATGAACTTCTTTAAAAATGGTTTATTAGAAGAGTAAAGCACATTCCACCAGCAGCACCTTTAACAGAACTAATTGCTACAAAGGAACACAGAAAATATTGGTATTTTTGGCTTCAGAGGATGAGTACGTACTTGTTCTGTGCTCTGTTCATGTTGCACTCTTGCCAGACTCTGTCCACCACTTGGTTGGCCAGTTTCCTGGGGATTTTGCCACCGTGATGGCTGGTACTGTCCGAGATAAATCCGTCCGAAACCGAGGAAAACTTCACCCATTTCTGGGCAGATTGAGCATCAACTGAAAAGCAGCACCAGAGGAAACAGATTTAGGCCGTGAGACAATGCAGTGTCTATTACTCCAATTCAATCACCACAGGAGCATGATAGGAAGAAAAGTATCTTCTTGACTCAATGTTAAGAAATAAAAACACACAGAAAATTTAGGAATAGTAGCAGATTATTATAGGAGATTAAAAAAAGCACCATATATGTTTATGTTTTAAGTGGACTGGCTATTCTTTATCTTTGATGAAAGTGACCTGAAATAGAAAATAACTTGAGCAAAGCCAACATTATGATTAAAAAAAAGGGTCAAGCTTGGGTAACAGAAGACCATGAAAGCAAAAAAGAAACAAAACCTCTTCTGCACAATAAAACTTACGTAAGTCACGTGAAACTATCTGTGAGTCTCACCTGCTGTGACCTAAATCAGCTCCCCATAACCACTGCTCACACCCAGGGCAGAGGGCACACAGCCTTACTGGAAACTTAACTACAGCCAACCTTCCTGGACTGTGAGAAAGCATCACCTTCTCACTAATGACCGGGGGCACAACAGGCGTTATGAAGCTGTGTCAGAACACACACATGCACCCAGGGGAAAAAAACCCAAAGACTTCCCCAGAGCAATCTAAAGGACTGCTAACAACCCCAGGTACAACAGCAGTTCTAATTTCAGTAGCTTCCAGAAGAGTTTGAGTTAATTTTGCTCACAACTGGCAACATTGGCTTTACTACAACAAACTTAGGACTGAAGAAATGTGATTTTTCCTACCAAGCCAGCTGCACACAGAGCACCTGAATCCCCTGCAAACACTGCTGGGTTTGAAGGAGAAGCCACAGAAACGATTCCCTCATGCAGGAGCCAATTCCTTCCCACCTGTTTGAACTTCCTCAGGGGACGTGGGTGGAGTCAGCGTGACCGAGGACATGGCAGGGTCTCTGGTGGAAGCAGGCACTTGGTGGACCCCCAGGCAAGCAGTGGAGCAGTGGGGAGCCCCCACAGAGCTGGGAGCAGGGATGTCTGTCTGAGGGACCAGCACGAAGCACGCCGGGTACACCATCCTCACGCCAGCTGCCAAGAGAGGGCATTTCCCAATTATTTACCAAGGCTGACACTCAAAGTCATCAAATGCATCATTTTAGCACTCACTCCTAAGCTTACAGACCCTTTTCTACCTACTGAAGCATCTCCTTGGACAAAAAAACCTCTCTTGTCAGCTTCACCACTACTTGATTTGCTTTATACAGAAGATTTGGGTGAATGAATAAAAAGGGCTTTGTATACACAGGCAGAGGCACCCACATGCTGCTACCTGCTTCTATCATTTTGTTTTATAAAGGCTGAAAAAAATCCTTTTTAGTATCATGTAACACTGCCAGCATCCCCATCAGCACGAGGGTCTGCAGCCATCGCTGCACTACGAGCTCCTCGCAGAGAAGGGATTGCATTAGCTGGCAAATCAAAGGTCACCAGCCCACAGCAGAACAAGCTACTGCATCCAGGGGCTGGGATTTGGGGAAAAACAGCACATAAAGGCAGTGCCTGAGTACATCAGGTTCTCCAGGACTGTGGTTTTGAAGACATCCCTAAAAGGCAAGTCTGCTCTGTTTGAATTTGCACGGACTCTGAAACAGCACAACTTGTTTTTGATGCAGCTCAGATGTCAACAGTGATCATCCAGGGGTAGTTTTTTATTCTCTTTATTATTTATTTTTTAGAAAAATCTTGCCTCTCAGGGCACATAAGAATACGACCTCCTGCTACCGGGTCTGCAAAATCCACTTTGAGCAGCAACTCATCGTAGATAGTCCTGAGCATCAAACAGGAAAACAAAACTCAACAACCATTGTTGCAAAAAGAATCAAATGGGGTCACTTCTGCATTCTGAATTTTGCAGACTTAATCAGCCAGTTTATTTCAGTAATTAAAAGGTAATCAGGCTCACCAACAAGGACTTCGACAGCAGCTAAAGAATCATCCTCCCAATCCATTTCTTCTTGTTTTTCCTCAGATCCCTCTTTCAAGTTGGATGTGACAGGGTAGAATTGCTTCCACTCCCCAATCAGCTTTTTGGTGGATGAATCAGAAAGCTTGAAGGACTGCCCTGTGAGTGTGCCATTCAACCCAAAGGGGCTCAGGATAACTAAAACAGAAATAAAAATCTATTGGAGATGATATCCTCCCGAAATTCCCTCTTCCCCTCTGCAACAGCAGCACTCTTATTTCAGCCACACCGAATAAACAACTTACCATGGGTAAGTCAAAATGCAGCCTAATCATGATTTACACTACATGAGTTTTTGGCAATAGGTTCACACTGTTAAATTCATATGTACTGTAAGAATTGAGGAACCACAATAACAACTACAAATGAATCAATTCAAACAAGCAACAGGCAAGTTTTCATCTTGGCTTGCAAGGAGTCTCAGATACAGGTGGGATAAAGAAACACTTCCAAATCCTGGCAGAGTTAAGGTGTTTCCTCATCCTTTCATTCAGCTTGTTACAACAACAGGGAATACACAGGGAATCATCTGTTTCATGTTTAGTCTTGTCCATAGTAGGGAAGCACAGCTGCTGGTAAGTTGCATTCAGAAAAAAAAGCAAGTTTGGACACTGAGCATTACTAAAGGTGTGTGGTCATGCAGGAGAGGTGATTTTGATTTCTGCAGCAGCACAAGGGTCTGACACAGGGAGGGATCACACAGCCCCACTGACCAGACTGAGGCCCCAGCACTCCTCTGTCTTCCAGAGCACAACCTGCATCTGCTGGGGGAACCACAGGGATTTACAGGCAAGGAAGAGCCAAGTAAAAAGGGGAGGGGGTGTGAATAGGTTAAATACACTGAGTCAGAAATGGATTTCTGACGGAGGGTTGGTGAAGGAATGTGGGGGTTATAAGGCTGAAACAGCACAATATTTAAGTCACCAATAGGACAGTACTTGGAAATGGTGTCATGAGGACAAATGATTCAATTACAGGCCAAGAGATGAATATGCAAATGCTCCACCTGCAGAAGGGCCAGGACACAGCGCCCTGACTGTGTGAGCGCTGGGCACAGCTGGGGACAGCGCTCTGCCCCCACTGCCAGCCTGCCCCAAGCCCTCAGTGAGCACCCAGAGGACGAACCCAGGTGTAACACCCAGCACTGGCAGCAATCCCACCTTGGAAGGGGCTGTTGGACTGCTGGGCCAGGGTGAGGTGCTCCTCGCTGAGCAGGTACACGGGCTGGTGCTGGCTGATCTCCACGCTGGTGCACACATTGCTGTCCCCGTGCAGGAAGAAGGTGAACGAGCAGGACAAGTGCTCACTGCAAAGGCAACGGCAGAAAATAAGTCTGAAGTACAGAATTTCAAATAAGTTGGGTCTCTTTTTCAATAGTTTGAAGGCATTTCCTCACAATACATTCATTAATGGAAGTAACTGAAATACTCTTCTACCTAAATAGCAAAAAAATGCTAAATACGTGTTCCCTTTACAAGGCATTCCAGCATTAGAGTCAAACCCAAAGAAAAATCAGTCAGAAAACAACAGGCACCAAGTTTTCAATTTCTTCAGTCTGACACTCCATATTTTGCTGTCTTGAGGAAATTTAAAGCACAATCTTTTACAAGACAAAAACCCGTAACTTAATATTTTTATACCTTATGCATTTATTTAAAATCTCTAGAAATATTTCTGAACTTATTTTATTTTTAATGAGGTCATATCTAGGTTCTCCTGTAACAGCTCCTGTAACTAAGCAGAATTTAATATCAGCCAACAAGTCACTTATTTAAAACCAAGAAGAATGGCAACAGCTTTGAGAAGTGGTTTTGTTTTGTTATTTAAATTGAATCTTATCTTCATGTTCTTGAAGCCAATCAAGTAACTAAAAATGAAATCCCATACCTACACACAAAAGGGAAGATACAATCAATTAAAAAAAACCAAGGCTCAAGACGTTCTTAATTAAAGTCATTAAGGCAAGTGTCAATGTTTAATAGCAGATGCTTCACTGACAGCGTCTCTCATGGTCCAGAGTTTTAGGGAAAAAAACCCAACAGGCTTGAACAGCAAAAAACTCCCCAACAATAAACATTTCTCCTTCCTACACTCTGATTTAAATGCTGTTTCCCAGTGCTGGGCACAGTTATTAGTGAGCACCTACACAAAACTTTCTGCTCCTCAAGATCCCACTGCACAGAATTCCCAATTTTTGGGGCCCTGCTCCCTGTTGTTGTTACAAAAATACAGCTGACCCCTGCAAGGACAACCAGCAAAACATTTTATGTTGCATCCACATCAACTCCGTGGCTTATGTGAAATATATTTCACCAATTTTAATTAAAGGGCAGGAAGAAAGGAAGGCAAAACCAAGCAGAGTGAATTATCAACTGCTTCATGACAGCTGAAATCCCACACTGCTCAGGAATCCCAGGAAAGTTAAGTTTCTAAATCGCAGTGAGGATGGAGCCGAGCACCTTGCTGATGATTTCAAGTTGAAGAGAAGTCACGTGGCCAGGACACACCACTAAATTCCTGTATGGAAATCTGATTAAACTTTAATCCTTATGCAAATAGTGGAAGACTGATTTCCAAACCGAATTTTACTTCCCAAACCATATTGGATGTTTTAAGGTGAAGGAGTTGGCCGTGTCTTGGTTCCAAGTGACAGACACAATTCAGAAGCTCAATATCAGCAAGATAAAATTTAAAAATAAAAGCACATATTCCCTATATACACTTTAAATGCAATTAAGCTTCACCTCTTGTAAACGCCCCATTGTTAGCCAGATAAAGGGCAGACAATCACAGCGTAATCTGATGGAATTCAGATAAACCAAGACAAAGGGAGGCATCAGCATGATAACAGAAGCATTTCAATTCATCACACTGCAAAACCAGTCCTGAGGAGGAGCAAGGAAAACTCAAGGTCACCATGCAAAAGCCAAATCCAAAAATACAAGCCAAAAAAAAAAAAAAAACAACCAAATCAGATTTCTTTCCTCCCCCAACTCAGCAGGGGAGAGGTTTCCAACAAAATAATCCAGTGAGTGAGCACCCAGTGCTGGCACTGCCATTGTTCCCAGCTCTGCATCCAGGGCATGGAGAGAGGATCCACTGCTTCAATTCATCCTGGAAAACCCGACCACCACCCCATTTCCACTACTCCTGGTTATAATTTAAGTGATGCACAGCAGAATGATGCACAGCACTGGGGGGTTTTCTTTCAGAGGCGCAGCAAAGTCACTTTATGGCCAGTAGGATAACACATTTCACAGGACAAACACACAGTAATAACAGGGAGTCCTGAAACTCAGGATAAGGGAAACGGATCCCACCCGGGACACAAAGCATCCCCTGGAAGCAGGAGTTTGCTTTAAACTAAAGGTAACCTGAAAGGCAAAATTAACACTTCATGGACTCAAATACAGTTTGTTTCTTCTGAGCCAATTGTGCTCAGAAACTGGTTCCTCACATTTAATTTCTTTTAGGTTACAGAACTTAAGAAATATCAATGCATGTGGAAATAATCACCAGAAACACAAATAAAGAGTCCTAATTAAAACAAAAAATCAAAACCCCAGGGGAGCTCTTTGGAGGGAGCAGAGAAAAGGAGGAAGGAACATGAAGAACCAGAGCTCTACAGTACTGGATGCCCCTACACAAATTATTTTAAGGACTTAGCAAGAAACTCTAGAAACATGCATGCTTTTTATTATTGTTTTTTTATATGAATACATTTGAACATCCTTCAATTCTTTAAGTTTCTAGAGCCTGGCTGCCAGTGTACAACCTCAGCTTAGGAGGAATATTCCAAACCTTACCACAATCTATTTATAAAAAAGGCGTGTATATATAGATATATTTCCACCATTTCCCTAAATCCGTCTCTAATCTTCTCAATAACTCACCTCACAGCCAAAAATCCTAATCAAGCAAAAAATCTACCACGTATCACTTTGGGGTAAATAGGCAAATTATCTTTACAATTCAGTCAAGGACACAGTAACAGAATCAGGCTGGTGGTTTCCTGCCTGCTAACGGAGAGTTCATCCTATTTTTATTTGCAGACTATTTTAGGTAGCTCAGAAGATCACTGGTAATTTGTGCAGAGCATCTCACGACTGAAATATTTTAAAAAATCCCTACACCTCAACACTTTGAAATTCTGCCTGAAGAGAGAATCAGTGACGTCCTTAAGGTCAGATAAAGAAAAAAACCAGCTGATGCTAAAGTCAGCATTGATAACCCCCCTTTTTTGTACTTTTGCCACTACCATCATGTACTGTTGCACATATTTTTATCCAGAAAATTCTGAAAACAAAATCCTAATTCTCAAAAAACCTCTTTTTCTTGTCTGACCCTGAACATGAAGTTGCTCCATTAACATTTGTAATTAATTTCATTAGAGTCCCCATCACAGAGTTTAAGTATCAATAATCCAGTTTCCAACTGATCTCTGAATACAGATATGAAGTGCCATCAGAACAAGCATTCTTTATGACTTTTGATCTGAGCACACCAGAATTCAGTTAGACTGAGGTCCAATACTGAAAGCAACTTTAAAAACAAATAAAAGATAAAATAAGAAAGAGACTCCTTGGGAATAATGCTATTTGAAGCAACCTTCAGTCCTCATCTACACTCCATTAAAATACATTTGTATAAAACCATTTGATTCCCCCACGCTCCCCCTTCACTCTAATCATACAAAACAAAGATGTTTTAGTTTCGGAGACAAAGGATTATGATTTTATAGGGGGAAAAAACCAGAAGCTGCTGTGGACAAATTCAATACAATTTCTACTTCTACCTTTGTGAGAAAAACTGAAGGGTAGGAGGGGAAACCACACTAAAATCCACATCTACAGGAGGTTTCCATTAGCAAATCTGAAAATATCTTCTTGATAAAAAGGTAATTAGGTCTGCTTTTGTCTCCACATTGGGACTTCTGTAGAGCTTTAGATCTTTAAAGTGCTTCCCAAACACTGGCTGCATTAGGACCCCACTAATCCACACTCAAACCCCCTCCCCTCGACACGAACAGCACCAGCACAAGGAAGGCTCCAACTAAAAGCACTTTTCAATAGTGAATTAAAAAAAAAAAAAGGCATCCAAATGTTTCAGTTGAAAGAGAAAATGTTTGTTTTATGTAATTACTATCTCCTGTTGTCCTAGACTGTCTTTGTGAATTACTTCTGAGTTGAAGTGGGAGCACCTTACGCTGCCAAAGCACTGCTAACCCAACCAAAATATTTACTGAATCCTTATAAACTACACACTCTCACTGCCACTCCCGACATGAGGGAACCAGACACTGCAGACTGGAATTTCTCTCCCAGGACTAATCCTTGTGCCAGTTCTGATCCCACCATTTCCCTTCCGGTGGGGCAGAACACACCTTGTTTAGGAACACAAACACCATCAGCTGAGGTAAGGCTCTAATTAATTAATTAATTTGCACCATTATTTCAGTCTGTTATAAAATGTTCGCCAAAAATTGGTACATCTTGGCCAGTGCCCAGAATCCTTGGGGCATTTTCCCCAAGAATCAACACCAAGACTGGCTGACAATAATTGCCAGCAGCAGCCACACACCTGAGAGTTCCCAACTCTCAGCCACCGAAGAGAAGCATCTCCCAGGAGCTGTCCTTCAGGTTCTGGGTGCCACTTAAATAAATTCAAAGCATCAAAGAACCTCCTTTCGAAAATGTGACAGTTCCCTTCCATAGTAAATTCTTGGGCTGGAAAACACAGTCTTATAGTTAAACAGAAATAAAAATTTGAATAGGTTTAAAGTGACACCCCCCCCCATGAAGCCCTAAGACCCCTCCTGTTGGTTTTTTATTTTCTTTTCCTTTTAACCAAGCTGAGATACAACAGAACAGTTCTTTGGGACTATCCACACCTCCCAGGTGCAGCTGGAACACTGCAGGTACTGAGGAGAAGCTTCTTCTCCACCTCCTTCCCACCTCTGCTGCTCCAAAAGCCCATCCTATTTCAAATGTGGCATCTTCAATTCCCGCTCACCGTCCACAATCCTGAATTGCCAAACCCCCCAGTCTTAATTCTGACTACAAAGGAGCAGGAAATTCAGTGTGTTTGTGCTGTGAGCAGCAAAATAGGAAATAAGTGAAACACTAAAACCAGTGCAAAGAACCTCAGCAAACGCAAAGCTGCATTTTCTAGAGAGCTGCACATTCTGTATCATAAATGAAGTACCCAGAGCTGGAATTCCAGCTGCTTCTCTCACTCTGGACAAAGCCACGGAGCAGAGATGTTCTTCCAAGCATCCCTGAGTAACTCCCCATGGCCAGGAAGGGAAATACAGCAGAAAGCTGATTTTGATGATAACACAAAGCAGAAAAACATAGCTAATAGCAAAGTAGAAAAAACCCTTCCAGTTCAAAGCACATCACTAATGACTCCTGTCAAAAGGCTCTCCAAAGCATTCTTCGTGGCTGAGGATGGTTTGATTTGACTCAGACCTGAGAGTTAAAAATATTTATTTATTCCATAACTGAGTTATGTGCACTAAAACAAACATAAATGTAGCAAGCAACCTGTATTCCAGAATAAGCCACGGTTGCCTTAGACTTCTAAATCTTAAATTAATTTCATTATTAATGGGCTTAGCTTCATCCCAATAAAAACACTTTTATTTTTATACACACTAAAACTCCAGCATGATATTTTAAAAGGAAGCAAACTGATTTTTTTCAGAAGGCAGCAAGAAGTTTATATAAACACACAAAGGCATATATTTCTCCAGATACAATTATAAACAATACTACAAAAAGAGTTTGCTCACGTTCCTGCATTTCAGAACTTAAATGAGACTAATAAACCTGTCACCTTGTATTTTAGCATGCTTTAATTTGAGGCTGCAAATCTCAATTATCTGAACTTGAGCTTTCACAGGGAAATATATGTGTGCTATAAAGCTATAAAGGATCCAGAACGTATTTGGGCAAAGGATAATAGCTGAACATCCCTGTGTTCCAAAACCAGGGGAACAGCTTTCCCTGTATTGCTCTTTCCCATCCTGAAACATTTACAAACATCTTGGTAAGCCAGATTTTTTCAAAGTTCAAAATGGAAATGCATTATAAAATTGTCATTTAACAAAATCTGAAGTATCTATATGGCTTTTGTATTATTTTATTGTTCAGTGAACAAAAAGAGCAGATTTATGGTTGAAAGCTAAAAACCAAGAGCCATATCATTTTTTCCCCTTTTCCTGATGAACCAACTACCAGTGTAATTTAAGCTAAATAAGAGAAAACTGCTTTGTGATGTAAAGTGCTAAATTTGTCTGCTTGTAGTCTCTGTAGCAACCCAATATTCCAAAGAGACAATCATGTGATCAATGCTCTCAGCTCCTGCTGTTTATCCTGCACTGTCCTACTTACAGCAGCTCTCAATTCCAGCTGTCTACAGCAAAAGGAAAAACATCACCTGCTCTCCTGCCGGGACATGATGCCAGAACAGCCTCATTAGAGCTGCTGTAAAAAAATGTTGACATTGTTTGATTTAAAGATTAACATAGGGAGGAAATTTACACTGCAAAGAGTTGAACAGCCTTAATAGAAAATATTCCAGCACTATCAGGGAAGAGCCACTTGGTTTCAGACTAAATAGACAGAAATAAACCCAAAACCTGTGGGTGAACCTTGTGTTAGTAGTTAACTCTCTCAAGTGTGAAGGAATTTTTGAGCCTTAGCACCCAGAAATCTTGTTCTGTTCCTTCATAATAATAATTCCCAGCAGCATCCCAGGGGATCAAGAAGTAAAATTCTCTGTTCCTGTGGAAAGACGGCCATGGGAACTGGGAAAAGGCAGGCAAACAGGGCAGAAATGTGGGCTGAGAAAGACCAAAAGCAGCATTCCCTTTGTCTTAAGGGCAGTGAAGAGCAGACAGGCAGGAGCTGATCCCATCCACGCTGTTCAGCGGCAACACAGACATTTCTGATGGCACAGCAGGACCACTTCCAGGGCCCAAACTCAAAAAATACCCCCCAGACACACACCGCAGCCATGGCCATCCCAATCCCAGACTGCAGGGTTGCCACCAGGCTTGCACCAAACTCAGGGATCACACCCACAGTTCCACCGCTTCCTCGTGGCAAGATGAGGTAGAGAGGAAAAAAAAAAAACCTCTCTCCACAACCACGATAAGCATACCTTCAAAACAAAGATAACTACATGTACAAAGGTTTAAAATAAAACCAAATTGACATCTAGAATATTTTTCAGCAGTCATTTCCCATGAAGTTCTATACTTTTTATTTGCACCACATATCTAAAATAGGATTTCCATGGAAAAAAAAATAAGAGAATGGTGGCCTGGTGTTCTAAAATCCTGAACCCAGACTAGTGGTAAACAGAATTACCCTGAAACCTGTGCAGCAAGTTATGATAACCTTATCACTTATGAATTTCCAAGTGGCTTGTGGGGTGGTTTTTTGTGTTTTTTGTTTGGGGTGTGTGGTGTTTTTCTCTGGTGCTTTTCCACAATTTTTAAGTGAACTCATCAGACACAAGTTCTGCTTTGCCACCCACTGCAATTGGCTGCATTATTTCCCAATTACAAGGTGGGGGGGAAGCAACCATACAAGTAATATAGCAGCTTTTACCATTCTAGACTTTCAGTTGTCTATCAGATCCACCCACAAATTCAGGATTACTCAATTGTTTGCTTACTGCTATTTCAATTGTGTTGAAGTTTAGCAAGTTGTAATTATTACCAAAAACTTCAAGAGATGCCCCTCACGTAAACACTCGGTACTTGTGCTTCATTAGGAGTGTCATATTTAATCTATTTAAATTGTATCTAAAATAGTATTTAATCTGACAGGTTCCCTAATCATATTTATTCCAGGTATACTCCACTAATGAGTGAGAGGAACAGTCTCACCCAAAGGCAGTGCAACCAGCACAGGCAGACAGACAGTGAGATGAAGCAGATCGCAGCCTCCATCTCACATTTATGAAGGGATTTTGGAATAAACCATACACAACCATATTCCTGAAAGTGGCAACAACAACACAACTGGTTGGAAAGGAGAAAAGTGAATGACATTCCTATTTGTCAAATTTTAATTTAACGTGTAGTCATTTAAACCACATTATTTAGTGTCTGTAGTCTCCAAGTGACCAAAACAGGTTGTGACAAATACAGAGACAATGATTTTTTTTTTGCTTAGTTGCAAAGACCTTTAACAAAATCCTCCCTTTAGTCTTTTATTTATCTGGAAAACTGAAATCACCTACTTAAAAATGGGCAACAAGACCCCAGCACACACACACCCCCTCCAGGGAGCTGCTCCATCCCTGCCCTATCTATAAACAGGAGTGGAACCAACATTTGAAAACCTCGGAGAGTTTCCCCAGGCAGGGTAATGGTGACTTGTTCTAGAAGATCAGATTTCAGCCCATCCACGAGTGTCTCACTTTCCTCAGTGCTGGTTTTAGGCTGGAGAGCAGCAGGGGAGGGAGGGAAGAGCAGGTCACGGCTGTTACCTCGCACGTGACTGCACAACGCAAACAGCTGAGGGGTTACTGCTCCCACAGCAAAAAATTTTAAGAGATATCATATAATAGAGGTTAGTTTAATAAGTTTATTTGTTTAGGAGTCACATCATTAAACAGTGAACACTCAAAACTATTTAATTCTGACTTCCCTGTCATCTGTTCACGCACCACACCGGCATCAATTAACACCATTCGGGACTGCCCTTTTAAAATTTAAATGTACAATGACCTGGACTTTTTTTTAATATAACCTTATACAAGGAGAAAAAAAACCCCACCAGAGCAACAGACAGGAAGCCAGAGCTGCTGGAGGAGCTGTTATCACAGCCCAACACCTATTAGAAATCACAGCCTCCCGGCTGCTGCGCCGCCACCGCCACCACGGACGGCTATTGTTGGGAGAGCAGAGCACAGAAAATCTCTCGTTCTGGAAGCACATGCTTTCAAACAGAACTCGGAAAAATCCAGACGGGATCAGCTTCAAATGAAAGAAACAGCTCTATTTGCACATCCTTCAAAGGGACAGACAGGGACAGAGCGGGGCTGAGGTCCCGCAGGTCGCTCAGCCACAGCCCCGGAAAGCCCAGGGGAAGGAGTCACCTCCACACCAAGGGCACTGACTGCTCCATTTCCAGGCAAATTCCTTGAAACTAAAGATTTCCAGCAAGAACAACCAACCTGATTGAAATCTGCAGCTGTAAAACACAGGGAACAAGTCTCTAGAGCGGCTGGCCAAGCCCCAAAGTGCAGGGTGAGATAAATTATGACCCAAAGCACACTGGTAGCAAACTTCACATCCCCAGGATACCAAATTACCTCAAATTACACAGGCACAGGAATTCCTTCACAGGGTTTCTGAACCTTAATGCAAAGAACAGTCCCAAAGACAGCAGAGTAATATGAGATGAAAGACAAAAATACAGCTTCAAAACTGATTCTTAAGATATGTGCATCAATATTCACAAACACAAGAGGGGCTGTTGGGGCTTTAGCTTGGTTTTTAATTAAGTCAGCTACATCTACAAAAGAAATTATAAACTTTGTATAGGTTTGGCTCATTTAAATGGATCCTAAGGAATGAAAAATACGCAGAAGTTGTATTAAGGTTTAGTTTTTGTTAGTTCTAGACCAGCTGCCTGATAGGAAATGTATCAGCAGCCCAGGTGCAACATTCAGAGCTTTCTCCAGGCTGGCTCTAAGTCCCGTTATGTGGGGTTCACTGCAGTGTCACATTTAACTTTTACCATGAGAGAAATGTTTCTTTTACTGAAGAGTGTTCCAGACTTTGGAGCTACAGAGGCAGCACCACAAAGCACCCATGGCAGTGTTTGGGTTTCTCCCACAGGCCTGAAGTGACACCTCTGACCAGCCCAAATTTCCTGAGAGCAGAGATTATCCCAGCTCTAGATATTCCTAGAAGGGATCAGCCAAATTGCCACGAGAATACACATCTGTTAACCATTCCCCCCACTTCATTCCATAAAAGCCAGTGCTCAGAATGTCACATGGTATCGAGCTATCTGGGAGGAAATACTGAAATTTCTCAACAATAAAATATCTCACACAGATCTGTCAAAGCTTTTTACATATTTTTCCAGTAGTTCTGGGCTACATATGATGAAATTGTGTGAGTAAGCACACAATTCCTTCAGTTATTTTCATCAAGCATGCTGACATTCTGACCTTCTTTAAAAAAGAATCACAGCCTCCAAATTCAACAAACACTGCTATTTTATTTTAAAAGCTTTCGTCAGCTTTTCCAACTGCTCTAGAGAGCTTTATAGAATTACTCTAAGAGAATCCATGACATAACTAATGCTAGTTTAAAATGGCAGTTTGGTAAACCAGTTCCTCAAAGGAGGAAAGCCCAGACTGTGCCAACACAATATTGGCCAAAATAGTTAAAAGTAAACTCCTTGCTATTGATTTATAGCAACAACACACAGAAAAAAACATGGATGGGCAAGGACATCCCAGAGAGGAAACATCTGCCCTGACCAGGGTGGAGAAAGAAATGCCTGGAACTAAAGGACAAGTTTATGCATAAATTAAAAGCAGCAGTTCACAACTACTAATAGAAACACACACAAACATGTGCTTCTGCTTCTTTTACTCCAAAACAGCTTCTAAATTTCTTTCAAGTTTAAATTTATTGCAGAAGATGCCAACAATGGCCAACTCCACACCCAAAAAGCAAAGCCACTGATCTTAAAATTTCCTGCATGCAAGATTTAACACATACATAGAGACACACACACCAAAAAAAAACCCACACAAAAAACCCCACCATCTAAGCTTTAAATTACTTTGGATTTTAAAAGCTGATTTGGGAACAGCGATTAAACTTGTTCCAGCTAACCCAGTTTTTATTCATTTCATTATTTATTGCTAGGCAACATAGACCGTGTCAAACCACGTTAGAACCATGAGAAGAAGTCCTTCCAATTTAGATCAAAAATTCTCTCCTTGCCCTCCTCCCCCTCAGCGTGGAGGCCACACGGATTCTTTTAACACCAGCATTCCCAGACACCACCCTCTTTCTGACCAGGAGCCGACATTCCAAACTCTCAGCATCTCCCATAGGATGCAATTTATCCAAAGTTCAGGTGGGACCTGCAAGGAACTCTCTACAATGAGTCTTTCTTGCTGTTTGCAAGCAGAATTAGTCCCAGTCACCTGCAGGTATCTCTTCATTCAGGTATCTTTTTCTTCCTTTCTGGAAGATTCTACCTTCTTTCCCAACATCCCCATTATCCATGGTCTGGACATGGGTACCAGCACAGAAGAGACCGTTTACCACATTTAGCATTACTTCCTTCCATCATAAGAAAGTTTTGAAGAACTCCAATACGGCAGAAAAATAAGAAAGAGCAGAGACCCAGGCTCCAGAATAAATCATACACAGGATTCTCTTAATTAAACCTTTCTTCTAGCACAAAGAATAGACCCTCCAACTTCTTTAATAAAGCAAAATAAAGCCTCCTACCTTTTGTTTATGGGTTTCTCATCTTTCTCGTAAGGCTTCACGAACCATTTCCCGATGCGCACGAAGTTCCTGTTCATCAGACACCTCTCCAGCAGGTTGTGCACGGCTTTGAACAGCAGAGTGCGGCACTCGTAGGAGAGCCCGTTCTCCCAAACCCCATCCTCCTCTTCTGCAAGGCACAGGGAAAACAGAAATCAGCACTGAATTCCGTCCTGTTATTTCAGACATATCACAATGCCCTTTTCTCTCCCACAAGCTTTTAAGATATTCACTGCATAACATGCGACCAAAACCAGCCTGTAATGTTCAGATAACTCTACTTACTTTATAATAGAGCTGCTAAAAGTGCTCACCTATAAAAATATCTCATCCCCCACAAGGAAAGAAGATTCAACAGTTATTTGTACACAAAAGGAAACAAGTAGCACCAGCACGTTACATATTTCAGCCTGCAAGAGCACTGTGTGATCTGTCTGTGAAGTGGCTCATGTTTTGGGTAGTCTGAATTACTCATCCTGCAGAGTTAGGTGACAATTAGGCTTAAAAATAAATTTCCCAAAGCCAGACTTTTAACAAATCCTGGTGTCTTTGAGTAGCACTGACTGAGGAAAGCCAGGAACAAAAGTCAGCAATCAACTGACCCTCAATGATCAACAGTTTGCTAGAGATGATGAAAAACACTCATATTCAGAATACTGGTAAGAGCAACCTGATTCTCCCCAGAAGACTCAAAACTGTCATTATTCTTTTTAATTCAATGTTAAAAATGAAGATATTTAAGCAGTCTAGCCCTGCTTTCTGATGTTCGCATAGAAGAGAAAAATCAGCAAGACAAAGCCCAGTTCCTACCGATGGCATTCTGAAGTCAAACACTGACATCTTCTGTGCCCCAAAAATCAAACACAGGCATGGAATGCAACTCGCACAAACCAAGTTGATTTGCCAAATGGACAAGTAAGATTTATGACAAGAAACTACAAACTCTTCCATCACTCTGGCTCCTACTCAGTCCTTGAACAGGGTCTAGAGGCCCTCAAAGCACAAGCACTGGTCCCAACAGCTGCACTGGCATGAGAATTCCCTTACCTGGGTAAAACAAGGGACACCTGAAAGTTCCTGGGGTGTCTCTCAGGGTATATCCGATATCATTCACCCCCAGCAACACTAATAAGGAGGACAGTATAATAAAGCTTGAGATATTGTCCTTAAACCACGGGCAATCAGATCTTACCCTTATGGCTCTAATTCCTCATATTTTGTATTTTACATCTATCCTTAAGGATCTGCTCCTGGTCTCCTTGGACTAACCTAGCAGACTTACTCTTCAAATGCCATTGCTCTTATACTCCAGGCAGCAGCAGAGACGAGAAGTTTGTCTGACATAGATAAGGAGACATATTTTTACTCCAGTCTCTGGATAGTCATGGAATAATTTAGGTCGGAGGGGACCTGTGGAGGTCATTGCTCCAACCTCCACACAGAGCCCAACCTGAGAACAGGTTGCTCATCTGTCACATTCACTGTCCCTGCACATCTCCAGGGACTGGGGCTTGACTCCACCTCTGCTTCAGCACCACAGGTCTGACAGCAGTGCCCTGCCTGCTCACCTCTCCTTCACAGAGCATTTTGGTTCCACTGCTTTGCTCCATGGTCAGAAAACCTCAGCAACATAGCCAAACCTTTGCATTTTAAATCCCCCTTGGAAATAAGCCCCTTCACCTTTCTCAGGAAGCCACTTATAAGCTTAAAAAGTTGCAATATTATTAACTAAAGTCTCGATATCCTTAAATTAGAGAGCATCTAGAAAACCAGACACCTGAGAGTTTTATTTAGGAAAAAAACCTTACAGATTATTACAATAAACAATATTTAAGACCAGGGTGACACAGAAGGGAATTTCAATACTACTGGAACCAGAACACGGTGACCATGTTTGTGTTTTGCTATATTCCACAGAGAGAAAAGTACATTTCCACACAAGACCAGTATTGTGAGTAAAAGAAAGTTACTCCCAGCAACTCTGAGGGACAGAATAAGAGTAAACAGACCTGTCTCATCATTTATAAAAGAGGAGGTGTGCATCATTACAGATGAATCACTCCACGAAATAATTTTCTGGGAAAGACAAGGAAAAACAAGGAGCAGCATTTCCCAAAGCGGAGACCTCACCACGAGTTTCTCACCCCACCACCCTACTCCAGCCTGGAGTTCGGCAAAAACTTGTTTTCAGAAACTGTAAAGCTACAAGTTAACACAGTAACTCACTAAAGAAACATCATACACCACTCTTGTAACAAAAAGCAACAAAAGTCCAAAGTCAAAGGGTGTAAAGTGCCCGTGCCAAGCACAGAGGTTGTTCCCCAGCTCCAGCTCCGGTGGATGCCCAGGCACAGCCCTGTCCCACGGGCAGCAACTCTGCTCCAGAGCAGGGCCAAAAAGCAGCTCAGCAGAGCAAACATTAACTCCAGAGCTCAGTCATATTGGACTTTACCTGCACAATAAACTCCACACCATTTCAAAGGTTACAGACTTGGTTTGTACACGGCTCTTGTCATTTCAAGGAATCATTCCAAGCGCACCCCCTGCATCCATGACCTTCTAGAAGAGGGAATGGAAGGAGCTAATTCCAGTTTTCTGCCTAATTTTGTTTTGGCATATTAGCGTGGCAATGCCATGGAAGATGCTGGAATTGCAGAGAGACTGAAGTAACAAAAATCTTGTGTTTTGATGGTCACACTGGGGACACAAGAGAGGTTTCCATTCTCTGTAGTCAGGTACTTCATCTACCATGATCAGCTGTGCTGACCACCAAGTTATGAGCAAGTTTCCAGGCAAGAACTCTCCTCAAAATGTAATTCTTGAAAGCTCTCCTCCCTCAGATTACTGCTGAACCAGAGAGCTCTTAGCTGAGTGTGTTATGTGGGGAAAGTGTAAGGCAGGAGATGGAAATCACAATTAAAACTCCAATGTTTGCTCACCAGGACCCAAAGCCAGACCACCTGCTCTGACTGAAGTGCACCTTGCCACAGAAAGGGAAGGTAAAAGAAGCTGTCAGTTCAAGAAACTCTCATTTCAGAACATTATTCAAATTCATGCAAAAAACCCAGCAGTAAGTGTTCTCTGACTTTCTGAAGTCTATTTAGTCATTCCCCTTCCCCCATTTTTAGTGGTGGAGAGAAGCAAACATGACATCTGCTCACATCTGCCAACTATTTTTCTTCTTAATTCAAATTGTTGTTTCTCAACATGAGAAAACCCCTCCCACTTAATAGAAAATTGTACACAGCAAACTATTCATTAAACGGGGGGGAGAGGAAGAGGCACTTTTGTCTTCTAATCTTCCTTAAACAATAAATTCAAATGCTCAATCTGATAATGCTAACAAACCAAAATAAGTTGCTGACTCATTTTCAAAAGGTGCTAAGCCACAATTTCACTTTGGACAAGTGTCATCCACAAAAGTGCTCTGGCAACCTGAAGGTTACAAGTACTTTATTTTTGATGAGTTCTCTCAGCTGTCCAAAGCACTCAACTCTTCCCCAGCACACTTATCTTTATATCAATCCATTAAACAATTTATACCCACATCCCACTGCTCCCTCTCTCTTTACATCACATATTAGACAGAGTTCTCCTCAAATGAAGCTAAAAATTATGAGAGAAAGAAGAATTTATGGAAACAATGACCAGGAAAAAGCAATTTGCATATTACACATAAATAAACCTTTTCAGTCAGCACCTTTTTAATCTTACCAATTTTATTGGAGGCCACTTGCCTTCGGTACTTTTATGTTCTCCTTTCCATTCTTCCTACAGTTCACCTGAACCAGTAAAGTTCATTTTTACTGATTACGCCCTTCTGTCTGTGTGGTGCTCTTGGAGAAGTAAAGAAAAAAATTGGAGCACCCTCAGAATATAAAACTCTTGCAATTTTTAGTGAATTCTGAAAAAGGAGTATCTTTAAACCTTATCGTTTAATTCATGTCAGTTTTTAAAGCCTATTGTTATTCACAGATCTTTAGCCAAATGTATTAATCAAGGATTTCTAAGAAGTAATAGATACACAATATAATGACAAATCTATATTGCAACAGATAAATATATAGACTTGAAATTAACAAGACTTTTAAGAACATGGATTTCCCTCCTTCCTTTAACACACAGAACATCAGTTCTTGCACAGGCTGAGTGTTTACCACACCATTAAAAATATCTTCCTAATGCTCAATGAACCTCTAAAACAAACTATGCAAAGAAACAAAGCCTCCACTTCGGACTACAATCCCCCCCAATTACTTCAATTACACAGGGGAAAAATCCATTCTTTCATATCATGATTGAGACTTGTCTTTTGGAAGCATTTCTTACCTCACAGGCTCCCACTTTGCCATTGTATGACTGTGCCAGTTATAAAAACACTGACACAAACCTGATATATTCAATCAAACTTCCTATATAAACCTCAGATTCCAAGGGAAGTAAATAAGCAAAGTAATGTGAAATTGCTGCAGTACACAATATTGTAATGATATGACAGAAACACTTGGAGTAAAAGTTTTCTATTTAAAACCCAGATTTTTGAATTAAAATACTTTAAATTGCTCCAAGTGAGAATTACACAGCAAAGCTACTGAAATACTGTTTTGAGGGCCTACATCCCTTATGAAACAAGTGAGAAGCAACAGATTTTGCAGGAAAAAAAGGCAAACAATACAAATTATTGTTTTGTAAAAATATCAATTTAGGAATCTGAGTTAAACAACTGAAGTTTGTTCCTAATAGAGCGTTACCTCCAGTCACTGAACAGAATCTGAATACAAGACTCTGGACACCCAAACTGTCCAAAATACCACAGTGAAAATATTCAGCACCATTCCAGGTTAGTATTTGTGCTGCTTGCCCTTTACCAGTATCACACATAGAGGTTTTATGCTCTCTGCCCAGCAGAATATTTTCTAAATACTGACAATCTAAAAGTAGAACCTCTCTGTAAGAGCATAGCCACGGCTGTTTACAAGGATAACAAGGTAACTGCTCTCCCTCACTCTTTGTTGGGTGCAAGTTTGGCTGCTCTGGGCTACACAGCCACAAGAAAAGCTGAGAAACTTCCCAGCTAAATGATCCAGTGTCCTCCTCCTTGACTGAGTAATTCCACATGCAGGTAGATGTAACAGCATAAGTCATACATTTAATTGCTCTAATTTATCCAGGCCATTATGCATGTGACATGGCACACACAACCAACACGACATGATGCCAAACCCTCACTGCCTGTGACGAAGCATTTTTCACCTGACTCCACAGATATTTCACATGCATGTTGGTCAAGGAAAAAAGGGGGGGAAAAGTTAAATCTTTGTCACCTTCGAGCTCCCAGCAAGTCACAGAAGTTTGATAAAACTGCTTCAGTAATTTTTGCATAATGCTTATCAGCAGTTTTGCTTAAGTGGCTACATCTCTAACATGGAGGACTAAAGAAATGCTGAAGCATCAATGCAGCAAGAACACTTGGAATGCCTCTCCTGACTGACACGGAACACACAGATCCTTCCCAGACAAGGGGCTGCAGCTCACCGTGCTCACATCAGGTGCAAAATATTTTTTAAAGCATCCTTTCCTCTTCTTTTTTTTCCTTTGTTTTTGTAGGAGTTGAATGATCTTAGGGAGCAATTGTTATTTTAAAAAAGCATCACTGGCTGAACTCTTTTCCAAGCTGCCTTTGCCAACTCCTTGCAACTGGCAGGGTTTGCAGCCCCTTGGAATGATAACTGGCTCATCCTCTGGTTTCCATTGTCCTGGAGTAATGAGACACTCAGTGCTGACATCAGCACAATCTCACTGATTTTTTGGGGACAGGGATTTGATCTATAATGCACATGCATCAAGAACTACACGACACATATTAGTCTTTGCTGCCATGACTGTTTTTACCACACAGACAAGCACCAGGATTCTTCCAAGCTCTCCTCCAACCAGCAATATTTTTATACATTTCCCTCTCAGAGAAGCATGAGCAAGATTGTCCAGCAAACAAAAACTGATTATCTTGATATATGACAGACAACTCTTTAATTTTTAAAGTAAATTAACCAAATTTAATAGACACCAGAATGAAAAAGATGCATCTTGCAGCTCACCATTTAAAAGATGCAATTTGAAGGTCAAAGCCATATAGCAGTATTCCCCTATCCCAGCATTAATCAAATTGTAACCATTTCCTTGGGACTATGTCTTGTACATAATTCATACCCGACTGTTCTCAGGTTCAAAATCATCTACTGCCAATTTAAAAAAAATAATCCAAGTGTGGAGGTAGCCACACGAAAATAAGAAAGAACCTTTCTAATAAAACAACTGCTGATCAGAGCAGTGAGAGACCGCTGCCTTCTGAAATTGGAAGAGATGTCCTACTTTAAGGTTTGAGTTGCAAGAATTACTATAATCAAGCCTCACTGTCAGAACAAAAACATAACCTTTGAGGTTGTTAGAGGCTAAAATAACATTTCACTAACTTCTGTCTGCCTCTAGCTACCTCAGGTTAGAAACAGACCTCTGTTTTTTCGGCTGTATGTACAGTAAGTAGGTTCCTAGGGAAGGCAAAAAAATAAATGATTGAGTGAAGTCAATATTCCTGATCTATCAGCATCTCTGAACAAGTCTCCTTTTGACATGCCCCCAGGCAACAACAATCCCTGACCATCAACAAGACACTTAGCCAAGGCTTGGAACGAGAACTCCAACACAGCCACGAGCAGGATTCAAACGCGACTCCAGGGCAGAGAGTGAACTTCTAGAAGGTACAGCTGAACAGAGAGATAGCATTTATTTTTTCAATCTGATTTGCATAGATGTACATTCACAACACTGTACGTCCCCTTGTGAAGGGATCTTGGGAAGAGGACAAAAGGGTTCTGGAAGGCTGACACATTTCAAATCCCCCAGGGCTGATAACCAAGACGTGTTCCAGTCACTGAACACCCATTGTTCACTGGAACTACACATCACCAAAAAAGTCAGAAACTGTCAGAATACCAACCTCTCCTTAACAGGCAGAGTTTCACACCAAAGGCAGCCAGAACCAAGAGTTATTAACGTGGCTCTGGCAGATTTCTAACCAGGGCTCTCTCAAGGGCCACTTCCCCAGGAGAAATCTGTCCAAAGGCACTAAGGCACAAACTGCTCCCTTCTCCCCATCCTCCAGGACAATCCTTCACCTATCCAGCAGCAAACTTCTAAATGAGGCAGCACCTCAGCCTCCAGCAGCAAACAATTTCCAATCAATTTTGCAGGTAACAAGCCTGTGCTAAGAAGTCATTTATCATTCCCATTGAAAATGTTACAAGCAATCATTGGGAGAACAAGGCAGTGTGAATTACCAGGAGAAATTGTCCACCGATGAAAAAATCCATTAGGCTACGACAAAGGTCAGATAACATTGTTTGGGTTCAGCCATAATTCTCTCTTCTAGGAGATCCACGTTAAGATTTTATGTAACAGCAAAGAGAAAAAGTGCAGGTGTGGGCACCCCTCAGCCACCTCCTCTGCAATCCAGCTGATGGGGACCTGTACCAACTCCTGGGCAGAAGAGCCTAACACACACTCACAGATTATAATGTCTCTTTTTCATTAAAAGAGGACAAAAACACATCTGCAAAGCCCAGGGTGTCACACACACCCACACCCAGCCACAGGTGACAGCCTCAGGAGTACCAGCATTACACAGAACACGTGTGGAACAGCTCTGTGGGAGCACAGGCACCCACAGGTGACCTGAACAAAGAAAATACCCAAAGACGTGGCTGGGAGACTCTAATCCTCCACTATCTCTCCCTTATACCCTACGAGAGGTTAAGAGTTGGTAAGTCCCTGGGATGATACCTGCTTATCTGCCTGTGCAAAAGGGTAATTCTGTACAAGCACAAACAAGATGCTGATCTCAAACTCCAGCTACAAACCACTGCTGTTTTCAAAAGGTCCCTCTGTGCTAAATCACCAGGAGACAGACTCAACAGAAGGCAAAGAAAGTTGCTCAAACAAATAATTTTAGCGGTTAGGTAGCACAAAATCGCACTTTCCAAATGGCTTAAATTTCATTGGATTTTTCTCATTCAAAATGTACTTGTCTTGATTTAATCCCACAGCTGAGAGCACACAAAATCCACACAGGTCCTTCCACACAAGTGCTGGTCTTGGCTCAGGGCAGGCCCAGGCCAGAAACACCCAGCATTGGGTCTAAGTCACATCTCAGCCACACAAAGGATGTTCCCTGCAGGTCAAAACTGAGGTTATTTATAGGTCAAAATAAGGAAGCCTTAAATGCACTAAAATATCAAGCAAACTCCAGTGTAAGTGCCATTTAAAATGTAAAGTTTGTAGTTCCAGGACAGACAGGAATAGGAGCAACAGCCCAATCTTTGAAGTCAACTATTCAAAGAAATAAACATCATTTCAGTGCGTCAATTGTTTTTCAGATCACAGTATTTTTGTATGAAAATTCCACGCGTTATTAAATTGTTTCAAGTCAACTTCCTCAGTGGCACTTTAAACTCCTGTTTGTTCTCCAGCTTATCCACACACACAGGCAGCATTAACAATTTCTGGTTACCAGGTCACCAAACCTTGGTCTCATTTTACACTTCAGTAATCTGAATACTGTACATTATTTGAAAGGAAATTAGAGTGATGTGTTTGTTGTTTTTTTTTTCCCCCCCTAGAATTAGTTTAGTCTCACCTTTAGACTCACCCAATTTAAATATCTAACTTCATCACCTTGCTGATAAGCAGCTGGAAACCATCTACATGGGGGAATTGAGCTCAACAAGCAAACATTTCCAAAGGAAGGTGCCAAATTTGAAGTACAACATTATTGAGAAATACAAATATTGTCAGTCTTTCAAAAGGCTGGGTTTGAAAGCAGGTTCAGAGCACCAGAATAAGTGGGGGAGAGGAATCATAAAAACTGAAGGTTTACAGATTTTTGCACGGAAACAGCTGGTTAGTTCCAGGTGCCTCCTTCTGAGGGCTTGTCACTGACGGTGTGAATTCCAACCAAAACAACTCCAAACGGTTCTAGAGCTGCCCAGATCTCTATGGTTTTTATTACACAATAAAATGAGCTTTACTATTTGAATTTGAAAATTCTAATTGCCCAACAAAAGGGATCTTATCAAAACATGTTTAAGACATCGCTTGTGAATCACAGGCACAGCTTTCAGCACAGCTTTCTCATGAAGAAGCTGCCAAAACCCATAGGCTTGTGTTTTGTTTTTTATCAAGGGAACAAGTGGGGAGCAAAACCCTCGTTTCTTGAAAATCCAGCAGTCCAAGGTGAGCTGAACACAGAGCAGATGGTTGATCACTGCCGTACTAATTTGGTGAGGGTTATGGCAATAAATTTATCTTTTCTAGAGACAACGTTCCACCTGGTACAGGCGTCACGAGTACCAGGACGTTCCAGTGACCAAAGGAAGGTATGACCACGCTCCTACCTGAGAGATCATGATGGATCAGGTCAGCAAAGTTGGGGTCATCCCCCCACCAGAATATCCACAGCTCCCTGCGCCCAGGCCTCTGGTCCCGGCGCCAGACACTGAGCACGTCGGCCTTGAGACAGCGGCTGAAGCTGCTCAGGATGGGATCCTCCTCCGTGACCGGGAAGAGAATGGGGGCAGATGTTGGGCCCTGCCACACGTAGCGCTTCCATTTAATCCCAGTTAGATCAGCCTGGGGGAGAGAAAAGAACAATCAGGTTGCAGGTACCTCCAGCAAGCACATCCTGCTACAAGGAGGTGGCACGGGGAGAAAGGGAGGATTAATCCCCCAGAATTTAACGGGAACCACGTTGGTAAGTTTTGTGTGCCTTAGGAGATAAACTGGGAACAATCAGGCATCCTGGTTTAATAGCTCATTAAATAACTGCAGTAAAGCAAGAGCTGCTAGTTTTCACTGCAGCTTTAAGGTTACACAGAGAAAAATCAGATTTGATTTAAAGTAAAAGAGTGAAAGACGAGTAATGTTATTGTTCACAGACTGCAACTGTCCAATCTCCTAAACACTCGCCTTAGCAAAGAACATCTTTCTTTTTGCTTACTTATGCATACGCTGCCTTTTCCATCCAAGATTATTCCATGGAAATAGGTGATGCAGTAAATCACACATTCTTCCAGCCATCCACCACTTTGGAAAATTTCACAAGTTTCTCCATTGTAAAAAATTCTCTGTATCTCCCCCAGGAAGCCTCTCGTGTTCATTGATTTTACCAAGAGCTATCATACTTTTCATTCCTCACACCACATTTCAAGAATTTAAATCCTAGTTTTATCATTCAATTATCATATGCATTCAAATATGTTAGACCTGCATCCACGTTGATTACGACCCACTAAACCCCCTCCCAGGCAAAAATTAATTTGACTTTACACGGGGAAAGAGTTACTACTCTGTGTAATGGGAAATAGACAACTCCTGGATTATCTACACCACAACACCAAGTTTTAGCAGTAAGTTTTTTCACTGGAGCACCTCACCTTAAGGCAGGTAGGGGAGGCATTGCCCCGGGTGCTCTTTGGGAAGGGAGAGCAAGGCAGGCTGGCATTTGCTAAGAAGTTACTATTTTTTGTCTTCCCAATATGACAACACACAAAAGATTACTGCAACATTTAAACCTAACATGGCAGCCTCCCTACCTTCAGCAGGAGAGCAATTTAGATGAAAGCTTGTCTGCAACAGTTGCTACTTTAGAAGGACTTTCAGATTTAAAATTGCACTATTAATCTGGAGCAGCAGGCCTGATGCAGGCTGCAGACACGGTCAAGGCTCTCCAGATTCCCCTCCATCCAAAAATATGAGTGCCACAGCTTGGCACAGGATTGTTGTAACAATCTCTAGAATCATAAATATCAGGCAGGCAGCTAAGATTAGCTCATTTGCATTAAAAGCTGATGAAACAGCTCAGCACAGCCACCAAAAAATTGCATCACAGTCCAGTTATATCGAATTTACTTTTGGAGCTACCAAAATTCAACAACGTGAACGACTTGATACTTGGGTTAAAAAAGACTACAAAATGGTGCACATCACAACACAAGACAGGGAGGGCATCACCAAAAGTAGCTCTCCAGAACAAAAACAAGCAGGAAAAGGGATTCGTTTAAAAGCGAGGACGAGGGGAGGTTTTTGGCCTCGGATTTGTCTGGGATGTCACGAGTGGGGAGGGAAAAGAGAAAGTTCCCCGAGATGTGGGGCTGGGAGGAGCAGGAGCAGCAGATCCCTTCCCCTGCGAGAAATACCACGCTCAGAGGCAGGGCTAGGGAGAAAGGAAGAAAAGTTGGAAGGCACGGAAAGGGAAGGAAAAGGCGAGTTGCAGGGAGGCTACTACCCAGGAAGAAAGCGGAGGGAGGGGCGAGGCGAGACAGACAGCGATGGAGGGGAACCAGAGGGGCATGGGAGAGTTGGCTGCTCCAGGCAGGGCCTACTCCGAGGGCTCATCCAGCAGAAGCTCTGCTAAAAATGGCTGCTTTGCTTCCACTGCCCCTTCCCCCTCCCCCAGAGCTCCGAGCCCTTCCCTCGGTGGCCCCGGGCGTGTGTGCGCCGGGGGCCGACACTCACCAGGCAGAAGAGGTTGGAATGGCAATCCTCCAGGCTGGCCCCGTTCGGCACGAAGCAGGAACTCATCCTCACAGCCACAACCCACACGCCATTATCCCACAGCCTCCGACAAGAAAGAAAGAGACAGACAGAGAGAGAGAGAGAGGGAGAGGGAGAGAGGGAGAGACAGACAGCGAGAGGGAAAGGGGGAGGGGGGCTCTGCACACGCACAAATAATAATACAATTAAATAAGGGATTTACAGACACACGCACACGCACGCGAAATAGTGGCAGGGGAAATAACCCGCGAGGAGAGAGAGAGAGAGGTATGGGAGAGGGGGGTAAAAAATATATTTTAAAAAAATTAAAAAAAAAAAATTAAAGAGGAACTCAGAACGTTTTCTCGTCTTCTGGAGCTCAAACGGGGGTGTAAAGCCGCCGTGGAAGGGGAGAACAGAAAGAGGGAGGTGGTAAGTAATCCAACGACGGGAGATTAAGATCAAAATCCTCCCTGTTCCTCTTGTCTTCTCGTTCGCATAAGGAGGGGAGGGAGAGGAGGTAAGGTGAAGGGGTAATTGATCCAACAAGAGAATAAAAATGGGGTAATTAATCCAGGGGGGCTAGGGGTAAAAATCAGTTGACATCCCTCCTTCCTCTCTTCTCAGATGCCAAGCAAGAGAAGCAGGAAAAAATAAATAATCCAGCGGGGGCAATTAATCCAGAACCCCCCCTCCTCTTCCTCCTGTTCCTTTAGTCATCAGATGAGAAAGGGGCAAATTGTGGAATGACTGGGAAGGATTGGCCGTGGGAGAGAGAAAAATCCAGGCTCGTCTCTTCGGAGTCCGAGGGCAACAGGGTGTGGGGGGGTCAGATTCTTCTCCCCTGCTCCAAAAATATTCCAAATAAATTAAAATTTAAAATCATAAAAACAAACTTCAGGGGCCAGAAGCAAGGCCGGTCTGAAGAATTCGTAAAGGCAGAGCAAGAAAAATTTCCTGGGGTGTACCCCAAAAAAACATCTGCGGGGCAGGGGAGGGGGGAAGGTATTCCTTGAGAGAGAAAGGCCGCAAAAGTCTCCTTAGCAGCCCAGCGGGGGGTTAAATTCCCGTGTGGAAACCCCCCCTCCCCAAAACGAAATACTCTTCGCAGCGAGGGCGAAACCAAAATATCCTCCGCTGGGTAAAAATTCCTTCCGTGGGGAAAGGAGGGAGGGGGAGAGGGGTGGAAGGAGGAAATTGCGGGTGACCCTCGAAGTCTCTTCAGGGAAGGATGGAGCAGTCTCTGGGAGGCCGATCCCCAGCCTTTTCGGGGGAGGAGGACGCGGTAAATCGCAGAGTGTCTTCGGGGAGCCTGGTCCCCCCCAGCTGTCCTCGGGGGCCGGAGGACCCCGCAAAGTCTCTTCAGGGGAGCCCGGACCGCGCCGAGTCACCGCGGGGAGGGGGCAAGCGACCCCCGCCAGACCCCTGGGCGCGGGGGGGCGGCGAGGCGGGGAGGGACCAGCTCAGCTGCGAGGCCGGTCCTTTAAAAATAAAGAGAAAAAAAAAAAAAAAAAAAAAAAAAAAAAAAAAAAAAAAAAAAGAAAAAGAAAAC